>JACCGJ010012245.1:0-55818 GCA_013407085.1 Atriophallophorus winterbourni
TACGACAAATAGCATGCAGCCCGCATTGTCATGTGTTCAACTATAATTTCCTTGCCAATTATAAGCGATCGGATACTGGCATTAGCTACGCTGGCTGTGAGGTCGCTTTTCTATCTTCATCGTTTTATTTTTTATTTTTCACACTTATGTGGATACTTTGAGTATTTCACTAGCAATGATTCGTAGCTTCGTTTCAAGCTGAGTATGTATATATGATGTATGAAAGCACAAGTCTGATCCAGGCAAAGTGCCGTACATTCAGTGACTGCACTTGGGCTAAGATACTGTCAGGTTGCCCAGGCCTAGACATATATGAGAAAGAAAATAGAAATGGTAGTGAGACTCCAGCCTGTTTCAGCATGCAGCTCACCACCGACGACCAATCAATCAGCTGAGTGACTATTTAAAAGCTCCTAGAATCGCACATCAAGGTAATTGTTGAACCTGGGTTACTATTAGCAAACAGGCATCCCCAAGATACGTCGCTGCAGTGCCGCATATCTCTCTATAATGACAGCTGCGGTGACGAAGTCAACTTAAGGATTGCCTTTCGTATATTTTTTGTTCTATAGTCTTCCTCTTTCCTCTTTATATCAATTTATCACTTGGATATTCTCTTACTAACAGTCGTTTCTCCTGCTTTAGCTGAAATCACAGATGAACGCTACAACCCGGACCAATCGTCTGCATTGAAAGCCACGATTGAGCCGCGCTTTACAATGAGCGTAAATTTGCTCTGTGTCGCCCTGGTTGTATTCTACGAAGATGAATCTGCCTCGAAAACACCTGTCACTAATCTTCCCACGGAATCCGCAGAAATGTATAAATCTATGTGCTTCCGTTCCCGTTTAGCCAATGATGGGCGCCACACACCTGTACATCGACCCAGTGCACCCGATTCAGCCACAGAAGCTAATGTTGATGAAACCCCGTTGATCTCTCCGGTTGAAACACAATCTCATTCCGGGACAGGACATGAAGAACCATCGGCGGTGTCTGGTTCTAATCCAGAATCACTAACTTTGGCCGCTCTTCCTGGACCTTTCTACTTTTTCTCACGATTTGCTGGTTTGCTTCCTTGGCGCCAGTGTAACATCTCTAACCCTAGCGCTGAGTCCGACAAAGAGCCGTCACCTATGCGCATCGATAGGTCTGCTGTGGATACTGGCCAGTTAACACCCTCAGCTTGGATTGCCAGTCTTCGTCGACAGTTCGCGGAACTCGCATATCCTCGTGATCATCTATGGTACGTTACTGTCACATCAATCAAATTTTTGCTTTGTCCCTTGGTACAGGATGGGAAAGGATGGCTATGTACATTTTTATTGCATCTGCACAACAGTGTACGTTAACCACTACTAATCGTTCAAAGGGGCGCATACCACTGCACCGTTGCTGCCGCGATATCGGTTAACAATTAAATGGATCTAATGCAAGGAAATTTTAGTGCAATCGGTTAGAGTAGTTTTTGGGTAACGTTTCACTTTTGACACAGAAGCTTCGTCAGACCAAGGGTGATAATCAGGACAGGTAGTATGTGGGCAGCTGTGTCAACTGACCTTGACCGTGTTCACTTGTATCAGATTGATGTGGATACACACTGTGAGGAAAATGGACCACTGATCCTGGTCATTCCCACGAGACGTGACACATGTTAGGCGTACTATATTCTGTTTAGCTGTAAGGTCAAATAAGTTGTGGTGGGTTGACTACTACTTAATCATGTTCCCTGTCCTGACTATCACCCTTGGTCTGACGAAGCTTCTGTGTCAGAAGTGAAACGTTACCCAAAAACTACTCTAACCGATTGCACTCAAAATTCCTTGCACTATGAATACACGATCGGTCCCAAACATATTCCAATCGATTGCTTAATGGATCTAACTTTTAGCTTTTGCTTTTTTATAGCCATTAGTTTTCAGATGTGCGCAACTCACTCTTGATTTAGCATATGTATAATCATGCAGTATTTCTATGCAGCACAGGTAGCGTTATCATAGATTGATTTGTCATCGGTACTGTGCTGCATGCGTCAACATGCTGGAGCCTCACTTCCATCCCTCCGTCACACCTGTCTATGCCTGGGCAACCTGACACTATCTCAGCCTTTGTGCATTCTGTGAATACGCTGCACTTCCTGACTCCAGGCTTGTAATTTCATATATGCAACATGATGCACAGTTATTATATATGCACGGATGTGCGACTGCATGGCTTTTCTACTATGCAGCTAATACCGTGCTAAACTGATTTGCCACCGGTAGTGAGCTGTATGCGAAAACAAATTAGAGTCTCACTGCCATTAATATATTCGTTTTCATGTCTCTCTAGGCCTGGACAACCTGACAGTACCTTAGCCCACGTGCAGTCTATGACTGTTCGGCGCTTTACCTGGATCAGCCTTGTGATTTCATACACACCCATTATATTAGACGACTAGTGAGGGTTCAGCTAAAGTCTACACCATATTTTGTGAACTCATTCCTGGGGGACGGTCATCAACCTCTCGAAATAACTTGTTCTTGCTGTGCCAGTTACCCCATTTGATCACTGTCCTTGTCAGTAACAGTTTTCTGCCAGGCAATCGGGCAGTTTTTGTCAAAATATTGTATTAGTACGTCGTTATCAGGGATCAGAGTTTATTTTCCCCACGTATAAAATTACTTTTTCAGTATTATTGGTGGCCTGTGGAACGTGGAACTGTTGACGCGAACAGTATCCGAAAAACTAAGTACCACGATACATGGAACCGGCTTGGATTTGCGCGTCCAGTCGAGCGTGCATGCTCAATTGTACGGTTTTGAGCTTACCGAATGTCTATTTACTGAACCAAACTCCGCTTCGAGTTCAGAAAATCCGTCCTGGTATGAGGTAAGTCAGAACCCACGGTCAGTATTTCGCGATGTGGCTCACGATTGTGTTCATCTGCGGTCCTTTTGTGTGTCCAATTAATCTTGTATGTGGCCACATAAAATGACGAGAAAAAGACTGTCACGCTCCAGTACCGAGAAAGCCGTGATATCGCTGTACTGACTCAAAAATTTTGATTGAATGCTTGATGTTATATCTTACAGTATCACCTGCTGGCCTGGAATTTTCCAACGCGTTCTCAAGCGTCCTATGTCTTGCAAACAACACCGCTATTCAATTCATGTGCGACTACGCTTTTTCTTTCTCGGTTTATAAATTATTGCTTTCCGTTCATTAATATAGCACCCGAGACTGAGAATGCTTACGCCTGTGAAACAGTAATCGCGATCAAGCGCCTCACCGGTCACAACTTAAAAATGCATTCCATCTGTAAAAATAAAATTTTACAAGGAATTGGTTAAAGCAGTTCGTTGGTAACGTTGCGCTTCTGGTACCTTTATATATGTTTAGGAACCTCTGAATTCTCGTGCCACTTAACTTCTCTCAACCTTTCTACCCGTAGCGTCGGACCATAATTGTTTACTATCAGTTTTGTGCCGACAACTACATGTGACTTGATAAATATCTGTCGATGGCACTCGCGGTGTAGCAGATGCTTCTTAATCGCCCAACTGCTCATACAGTTCCCAGTCACCCAATATATTTTTAATTATGTTTAACGGTTTTTATCGCATATCATTTTTGCCTTTTCACACACAACTTCTACAAGCTCTACGATTGGGTTTTTGGTCGCCCAAAAGAGTATCACTTACTCTCCGATATATTTCGCATAACCGTATTAAATGACGGTTTTTTGTAGGCATCTGTCTATAATACCAGTCGAATCTTTTCCAATTTGACAGTTGAGTAAACGTGGAGGACTGTTTGATGCGTATTTATCGAAACTGCCGTACACATTTTCACATCTTTCCTTCATTTTACGGTATTTACTTTGCATAGGCTTTTATCGTCATAATAAGTTTGCGCTTGCTTTTAATACCTTGCGCTATATGTGAGCATCACCTTGTAAATAACCAATGAATCTGATATTATTCTAACCTCAACCACGTGACTGTTGTGGTATGTTGATGTACTTCTAGATAGTTTTGCCACGGATGTGCAATCGTGCATTATTTTTGTGCCTTGCGGGTAACACCGTACTAAACTGATTAACCACTAGTAGTCAGCTGCATACTGAAACACGCTGGAGTCTCACTATCATTTCTGCTTTCTGTGGACGCGTGGACAACTTGACAGTATCCATGCTTTCATACCACACCATAGACAGTTTTGCTCCATTATTACGGCCACCGCATCTGCCGTTGTAACCCCACGACCTCAACTAAGGTTGCTACTTTTATCGGTGTCGTGACGAAACTCTCCCTACACTTTGATGCAATAGCGCGTAGGAATATCGTTACTGTTGTATTTTGAAAGAGGATGTGACTCTGAAGGATTAAAATGCAGAATGTTCGCTGTGTTCTCTCAGGCAATCAATGCTGTTTTCTGTGGAATATTTCTTATGTCTGTTCAGTTTTATTCGTGATTCCTACACAAACATGTTTTATTACTAAAAATCGAAAAATATCTACAAGCGATGAAGCTGCGTGTTCCCTTGCTTTTTGTTAGATGTATATTATTTGATTCAGCTTGGGTAGTTTTTAACACGAACTCGGTTAATGCCTGTCCATTGTGTTGATACAATTCAAGGTCATATCACTGTCTTGCCGATTCGTATCAAATTGTTTCGGATGCTGCTGTTCCGCGCGGCCCTTAGTTCTGTACGTGACTCAAGCTTTTCAGTCCTCTAGGTTGACCCAATATAAACTGACGTGTTCAGTGAGGTCAACCTCAATTGACCTGAATTTGTTCAAACACTGGTATGAAAGCACAAGCCTGATCCAGACAAAGTGTCGCACAGTCAGAGACTGCAAACACTTCAAACACTTGTCGAAACGCGCGCGCTCAACGCCAATTGATTAGACGGCTACTTGCTTAAATTTGCTGTTTGACGAAATTGCTTGATTGCGAAACGCGTTATATACGTACAACTGGGCAGATGCTAATGATGCCTTTCGACTAGCCTCTTTCATTCATGTTCCTTTGGAACTCATACTGGCTTTGGCTGGGGTGGCCCGGCTAGCTGGTTGGACTTCGCGTGAACTGATTCCACAGTTGCTACCGACTCTCAGGGACGGTTTTTAGCGGAGTTCTTGTTGTAGGCAGCTTCTTGGATTGTTTGAGTAATCTACTGTGCTATCGGTGTCCGGTCACTTAATCTCCGACACTTAGTCCCTAGACACATAATCCCCAGACATTTAACCCCCAAGTCACTGCATCCCCCCACTTAATATCCAGTTTGATAACTTCTGAAGAATGCACAATACGTTTAAATGAATTTATTTAGCATGAGAGATATGCAATCTTTCCGTAGTTGAGTATCGCTGAATTGCTCAAGATTTCATGCCATGCAACGAAAAATATGTGAACTAGGAATGAAGACAGATTATGAGGCAGTCGATGATTTACGCCTCATGATTGTGCTGTTGAATGATGTAGCCGACACATTTGAGATTTTAGCCGAATCGATGCCTCAAAGTGAGAGGATGAATGAACTGTTATCTTATTTTGAACATACCTTTGTTCGAGGTCGACGAATTACAGGTAGAAGAGAAAACTTTGCACCAGCTATATTTCCACCCGAAACGTGGAATAAGTATGAAGACACAAATAGTGGTGTTGCCCGAACGAATAATGCTGTAGAAGGCTGGCATCATGCATTACAGTCACTCTTTTCTTGCCAACATCCCACCATGTAGACATTTCTTAACGGTTTGCAAAAGGATTGCCGACAGCATACGGCCTCAGTTCTTCAAGCAAGTGCTAGGGTTCATATCAAACAGAAGTATGCTGAGATATGCGCCAGGACATCTCGAGCAATTCAGCGTTACTCAACTACGGAAAGACTGGCGTTCTTAAAATAAATTGCATATCTCTCCTGCTAAATAAATTCAGTTAAACGTATTCTGCATTCTTCAGAAGTTATCAAACTGGGGATTAAGTGGCTTAAGATTAATTGACCAGGGATGAAGTGACTTTGGGGTTAAATGTCTGGGGATTAAATGTCTGACGATTAAGTGTCAGTAAACCGTGCTATCGATTGGAGTGGCGATCGATAATTGCCATCGATGTTATCTATTTTCTCACAATGATAAGTTCGTCGCATTACGATAGCCAGCTGATAAATATCACACTTTAACCAATGAAGTCATATCCGCGCACTTATAACAGGTTTCAAGGTGATAGCTTATCCTTAAGAGGAGGTGGTAATGATGACAAATGTTTCTTCCCCTTAGTCCTGCTTATACGACTCTTTTAAAAGTACCCCGATTCATTGATACCCGCTTTAAAAACCCGTTTTAAAATTAAAAATTTATTATGGTAGATATGGTTTAGTTACAATGTTCACGGTATAAACAGCTTTTTCTTACTTGCTCAGTTTTTCTGACGATACTTGATCCTGATTAGGTTCGTTCTTGTTTGACGAATCTGCACGCAAACCGGTCGAGTTTTGGTCACATTTGTCGCGGGGCGGCTCCGTTGTCAAGGGTTTGCTACGCACCACCGCTAGTGGTGGAAGCTTGAATTTTCGGGTTTCGTCTGGCGTAATATTACTTGGTTGTGGCATTTTTCTTTTTAACAAATCCTTAACATCCACCTGAGGAGGGGGTGGCGGAGGCGGCGGCAACGGCATGTCTCCGTAATCTTTCAGAGGTACCTCACTCTTCCAATCAGGGAGAAGATATAGATTATCTGATAGTTGCACCACATTTTTTCGATTGGCCGCGAGTTTAGCCACATCTTCAGCGGATTTGTTCGGTCTCCTTCTTACCGTTTGATCTGATCGGAGAGTTTGGTCGACCTCAGTCGGTTGAATGTACTCATTCGCTAACGAAGGTTCCGCTTCAGCTCTTTCGTTGTATGTTTTCCGATCATCAATTTTAAAATCTGGGCTCATCTGCAAATATTGATCATCTGTTTTGCAACCTCCACTCATTGGCAAGTAATCAGTCAACAGACTTTGCGACTCCTGCGGGTTTGGCTTCAACACAATCAGTGGCTTTGGTAACGCTGGACTCATCAGTCTTCTGCCGTTTTGAGCGGACCCTTGAGAGATGTTGCCGTTTCGGCTCGTGTGGTAATTAGGGGGCCTCTTATACATTCTTTCGGTGCTTACTCTCAAGTTACCGCTTCCCATCGTTTCGTTTTTCTTGCTAACCGCGTTTGACCTTAATCGACGCTTTCGAAAGATTTTAGATCGTATTCGAGTCCCAAATGTGTGGGTTTTTTGGCTTCTCCATGGCAAAATTCGTTGATAATCTGTTAGTTTCGTTCCTACATCAGACTGCGTTCCCGTTTGTTCATTCGAGTCTTTAGAACAGTTGAGTATCTCATCAAGCTCGCCCAGGCTTTTCGTATCTTCCGATGAAAGCATATTCTCAAGCCCAGTATATTCCAGGTGTTCCATAGACTTAGCGTTTCGAGCGTCTCTTTTCCCACCTATCCTAATAGCATTCTTTCCAGGAAATTCATTGTCCTTTAATAATGTATTTGCCACCCTATTATGTGGTTTTTCATTGTCTGTTCTGTTGGCGATCAGTGATGGACTTCCGATTTGTTTTAAATGGGAATCCTCACTCACTGTGTACACCTTTGTTGGTTTCCGCTTCGCTGAATACTTTATGTATTTGCTGGAACCTGGACGGCAAGCTGAGTTCGACGGTTTCTTACCCCGTGGCTGCCAACATCGTTTCATTCGTGGGTACCGCAAACAAAGTTTCACAATGATCACCGTGCTAACGATGATAAAGCATAGCGACACTATACCAGCAATGATCAGCATGGTGAATGCGGCTATCGTCAAATTGCTAGGACTACTTCGAACCGGTTCAATATGCCTGGTCATATTGGACGGTTCCTGAAGCAATCGGATTATTTGTCTTTCCTCCGCGACAAGCGGTACCGTCAGCAGGTGGCATGGAGTCAATTCTTCATATGGTCTTATTGGACTGCCATAAATATCGGGATGGCGCCTGCACAATGCGTGGTCTATCGCATACAAGTCTTCAGGTCGCAGTGTGTTGAACAAGCGACCCTTCCAGCGGCCCATATCAGCACACATGAAATCTAACCCGCTCTGTGGGTTGTTCCTGGACACAACATAACGGCTAAGCCATGCCAGACGACAGTCACACATCATTGAATTTCCTGTTAAGCCCAGCTTTATTAATTCTTTCGATGTTGTCCCATCATTTCCGTTTCTGTCATCCGTTATGTTATTCTCACCCAACCAAACCGGGCTTAGTGGTAGCAGATTTTCCAGAAACTGGTCAAATCCAAGAGCCAATTCACACCTATCCAGACTTCGCAATCGATTGTATCGGAGATCGATATGGAGGAGTCGTCTTTTACCTTGTGGATTTCCTTGTACTATTCCAATTGTCTTGACCATGTTCACTTGATTTCTCACAACCGAGATCGTTTCCAGATTAGCGAGTTCATTTGTCATGTTGATGGGAAAATATGTCAAATTATTTCTATCCAGGATGAGTGTTCGTAATTGTTTAAATTTGTTCAAGTCAATCAATGGCATATTCATCTTTATGTCACCCATTTCTTCGGTTGATCCAAACATGTCAGAGGTCAGTTGGCAATGGGCTAAGCTTAGTAGCCTCAATGACGCGGTCACACTGTGCAAAGCCTTGTTCCACGCCGCACGTTTTCCACCAATATTCACCGCAGCCAAACGTACTTGGTTCATGTGTAACTCCCGTAATCCGTGCAAATTGTCCAACCATTTCGGGTCCACGTATCTGATTGGATTCGCACTGACATGTAATACTTCCACAGTGGCGGGGAACGCTCTTGGTCCCAAATATTTGAGACCACTTCGTTCGACATTTATGACTCTCAACTTATTCAGGACGGTCTCATGGCCCCATCTGGGCAAAGTGTAAAGTGGAACGTGATTATTTCGCAAGCTCAATACTCTCAGCTCCGTCATGTCGTATAATCCATCTAGCGTAGTTTTCGTTTGCCCCTTAATCTGAAATCGGTTATGATCAATGTATAATTCCTGTGTACTGTTGGCCAAATCTGGGGCGAGCACTAATCCATGACATCCGTTACGTAACTGATTCACTCTACACAGTCTAGTCAATGAGCAATTATTGAACACCAGTGTCGCCAACTTTTGATTGACCGCGTTACTGAAATTGACAATCATGTTTTCCGAAAATGAGATTGGTGTACTTGTGAAGTTTAGTTGCTTCAAACTTGTTAGGGTGGCTCCCCACGTTGCTGAATTTTCCAGGATTGAACTACCGTTTGTTTGCCTCTCTATTAAGAATTCTTCCAGCGATGTGGTATTCAAGCTGAATGCTTCGTCTGCTATGTGCGTTAGGTGATTGCCCCCAAGCCAGATTTTACGAAGGTTACTAGCCCAGTGCCCAAATGCTCCGTTCGGAATGCCAGCAGACAAGTCAACGTTGTGCAGCGTCAATTCGTGTAGCTTCCTTAAATGCTGCAACTCTCGAAATAAATCCATGCTAGCTTGCTCACTCATGCGCCATTCGGCATTACGTATGACCAATTGTTCCAGGTTGTCTAAGCCGGCGAAACAACCGAGTTGAAACCGTGTCAAACCGGTGTTTAGGATTTCAATTCTCCGTAATCTCGATTGGCCGGTAGCAGCCTGAAATGTGTACGCCTCACAATGTGTGATTCCAGCATGGCCATGCATCCAAAAACTAGTAATTTTTGCACCGTCTGATTGAATGGTGGGTAATTTCCGTGTGAATCTTGCGCTTGCGCGTGAGTCACAAATAATTCCATATCCTCCGGTTTCTTTGCGATAGGAGCATGGCAGAAATTTGTTCGAACCACGAATTTCCGCAACTGCTTCGCCATTTAGACCATATTCAATCCACGAAATTCCGATGAATACATAAATTACAAAATAATTGTGCATGGTGCTTCCATCGTGTAGTTCACCCACGATAATTCTTGCACATTCATTTTGCTGAAAGTGTGATACACGCGTTAGATCAGAACAGCTGCGATTAAATGAGAAATATTTAGTCGATATCGCCTGTGAATCCGATGATTGGTTGATAGCGAGTTGCGTGTCAGCCTGCGTCTATCCAGTGATCTGTCCAATCAGCTGATTTCGTGTGCGTGATCTGCACCGTATGGTGGCGCAGCGAAATATTACGGCAAGATAGTCTTGCTTATAACTAATGATACTAAATTAGAAAATTAGTGTGCTTGTCAAATATCCAATGTAAATATTTTCCATTTATTTATTTATTGTGCCAGACTTATCCGATCACGGTATTGGGGCCACAAATCATGATTGAGAGGCTATTCGACTTGTTTGAGTTAAATTTTCACATTCAGATGACAAAATTTTAGCATTTATCTGTGGGATTGTTGCTGAGTGACATTTTGCAGCATGACTATGTCTTATTTCCGCTTACTTGCCGGAATTATTTACCTTTGCATTTTATCCGACTGATTGAATCTGGAGCCATACCCCGTATGCCCATACGTTTCAGACATCAAGCTTTCATTTATTAAGGCTTGAGGTTTCCTGCTAGCAATTAAAGTGAATGTTCTTTTTGACACAATTTTCATTTTCGCCTCATGTGTCATACCAACATTATTTCCAGATTGTAACATTTCCCGACGCATTGCAAGGTCATGGTCACGAGTCAAATGCTCCTGCTCTTCGTTGTAACGCTTCGTTCGGCCATGCTCTATTCAAGGCCCCACACGATACATTATGCTTCGACTTGTCTCCCTGTCGAGTGGATATCGACCTTAGTTTGGTGGATCGCATTCATCGTGTTGTGGATGCATGGACTGCAGCAACCGAGGCGGTGAACAAGTATTTATCGGCAAACCTTGGTAATCCTACAAAGGATGCAAACTGGTGGCTTCCAGAGCAGCAAACTGCTTGTTCCGGTTCTAATGTTGGTCGTAGAACCGGCGTAGATCAACCGGCAAGACGGATGCACGCAGTGAGAACCTATTTCTTTTCGACAATTTCACGAAGTATTTCTGTTTCTGTAGATCGAAAAAATCATTTAGATGAAACGTAACTTGACATACCGTTGGTCTCAAACTTTGCGGAATTGCACCTGCCTCAAGCATTTGGATAATCAACATAGTTATAGTTATCACAAGCCTATGCCCATGCATTGCACCGCACAATCATGTAGACTGCATGTCGGTTAAGATACTGTGAGGTTGCCGATGTCTAGAAATGATATGGTGGAACATTGCAGTGAGACTGTAGCGTGTTTTCACGTGCAGCCCAATACCGGTGAAAATTTAATATAACACGATGGTTCCTGCGCAACACAGAGTTAATGCACAATTGCACACCCGTTTACATAGTCACAGTGAGAAGTCGATCGTTTCGGTTATTAGCATGATCTTCGTTCCCACTGTTCGATCTCGAAATTTTGAAGCGATTTATCTTTTCTGTTTTTCATTTATAAATTCAGGCTGATCTCAGTCAATCTGGCTTGACCGGAACCGTGCACCATTCTCTTGTGAATCATGACCCCAAAGAATTCAATGTGAAGGGCTCTTGTGGATTTATCGAGATATTGTTGCGAGTTCCGATCCCGATAGAATCCATTAATCCAGTAAGTAATTCGTATTCCTTTATTTACCAAATCGGAATTCGGAGCAGTGTGTTTAATATTGCGTCCCGGACGATATTCTCTTCTTCCCCCCTCTCGATTTTGTGTTTTGTGTTGGTATTTTTCTTACCCATTTCACGAGCAGACTAATCACTTATAAGGGAGCTTATTTGCATTCTGGGTTGTCGATCGCAAAAAGTTTTGGGGCTGTTCGCTACGGCATGTTTAACAAGTTTCAGCGTGATCGCACTGTCTATAGATTCCTTTTCAGTCACGTCTTTTGATGAGTTTTACCGCCATAAGGAGTTGGGACGTGCTCACAGATTCTGGTGGGTGAAGGAACTGCCACGCTTTGATAGTGAACATTTTTCATACGCTTGGTTCATTCGAAATCTGTGTTTGTTCTTGGTAATTAACCTGAAAACCTGACATGATATGGCTGCGAACCATAATCTTTTCACCGTAGCAGTTTATTCTATGTCTTCCGACTGCTTTGCATTTCATATAAACGTGAGACGAAAATCATAGATCACATGCTGTGACACTTTGAAAGCCTCTTCACCACATGTATATTTGGACCATCTCATCACCACAAGGTCTAACATGATGAGTCGCAAGTATTTACCCTAACCACCTTAATATTGATACATGCTAGTTGACGTGATAACAACATTCTACGGTTTCGAGACGTAATCGCTCACTATGGTGTTTCACAGTCTCAGCACTCGAGCTCATTGCGTTTTGATTTCATCTTCACATTTTACGTTAAACAGTAATTCAGCACCATTCTTGACCGATAGTCTATCAGCGTCTTCTCTGTATCCTCTTACCTTTCTTTTCCTCCAAGTGTCCTGCACAAAGTTTGTTTGAACTTAAGAAAAAGATGTGGGCTTCCGGCATCCCAATACAAGACGCTCGACTTTCTACCGAACCTACGGATGTTCCTGCCTGTTCGCTAGCCTGGTGGTCACGTAACTGGCGGTCTGAATATTTCCAACTGACCTTTTCAAAGCTGAATCTGGCACTTCGCCTGCCGATTGCCTCCAATATGGCATCTGGTTCCATTTTCACAGGCATTCGTTATCACGGTGAACAAATTTGCCGCGGGGAACCGCAAGATGGCATCGAAAGCTTACTGAATCTACGATCTGTAACAGGTGAGTTTACTTCTTCATTGCAATTTCCTCGATGACTTTACGGTTTTCCTTCGGGGTTCCAGTGAGCAGTGCTCGACCGTGAACTCAGTCAATAGAATTTGAACCCATTTGTTTCTGTGTATTATGTATGTTGAGTGATATTGTCATATTCTACCTGTGATCTGTTGTTTTGCTTCAGTTAGCGAAAAGACATTATCTGGTGAACAAGTTGAGCTTATAATCCATACTAGATATATACCATACATACTATATATAAAATCTATTTTCAGTCTCGTATCCCATTATCCCTTCGCTACCGCCCTACTGTTGCCTGCTGTCTGGTAGCAGTTATCCCCATGATTTTGCTACTTCTATGTTGTGTCGCACAGTCCTACAAACTCGCTGCCTTCTCTAGAGTTTCCACGATGCTCGTGTTGGAGAAGCAAACTCCCTCCTGATGATCATAAATATTATTGAAGCATGAGCCCTGGATCAGACACTTCGATGTCACGAAGTCCTGAACAAGAAAGGAGTAGTAAAATTGCAGTGAATTCTCGATAACTGACGGGCAAAAGTACCACAGGTGGTAATTAATATTACCTGCGGACGTATACCACACACCGTACTTATTCACAACGTACGCATCAGATTCAATGTTGTAGCAACGGCCATGCCTGTTGGTCTGCTTCAGTTGGTGTGAACCATGGATGTACATCATAATCGCATGATTCTTTCATGCTCCACAGTTTTCGAATGACAAAACAGTCCAATTCGGGAGGAATAATCTCCAGCAGCGATAGGTAGTACTCTGTCGTTGGGCGTAAATGTTGCACGCCGGCGGCGTGATCTGCGTTCAGCAGCCAAGAGGTGTATCTGCTCCTCCCCAGCTTGCAGACGACGTTTTACACAGTGCCTCCAATGTGAGCGGTTAAGAGCAAGTTCTTTCCAACTCGCAGGGTCAAAGCCAAGAGCTTTCCCGTCTCTTTTGCAAACGTCTTTGTACCGCAATGTCCAATGGTCGACTTCCTAATTTCAACTCACCATAGAGTAGATCTTTCGGAATACGGCCATTTCCCATGCGTGTTAGCACTTGCTATTTGAACTAATGTTCTTAATTGCTTTCACGCAATTTTAATCTTTGCCTCCACAATGTCGTGACACGATGGCTCACGTTTCGCAACGTTTTTTTCTGTTCCGCTTTACTTCAAAGAATTGAAATAAGTGTCCTGCTCATCGACCGGGTACTGCGTTTCGGTTTTTGCGGTTGAGAGAAATTGTCAGCCACGAATCGAACGGTATAATTAGTCATTAGAAAGTTTTTGGGTAACGTTTCACTTGTGACACAGAAGCTTCGTCAGACCAAGGGTAATAGTCAGGACAGGGAACATGATTAAGTAGTAGTCAACCCACCACCACTTATTTGACCTTACCGCTAAACGACCTATAGTGCGCCTACAGTGTGTCACGTCTCGTGGGAATGACCCGGATCAGTGGTCCATTTTCCTCACAGTATGTATCCACATCAATCTGATACAAGTGAACACGGTCAAGGTCAGTTGACACAGCTGCCCACATACGTAAAAGTACATAACTAACCGATTGCATTCAAATTTCCTTGCATTATGAATACCCGATCGGTCCCAAACATATTCCAATCGATTGCTAGTCATTAGAAACGTCGTGTAGTAAAAATGCAATTCATTGTTCACATTTCACGAACCACGAAAGTAGGGAATAGATGGATACCTTTGAATGAATGCAATTGTTGCACACCAAGTTTTATCACAGTGTTTCCTAGTTTGATGACGAGGCGCCTAGAGATTACCGTTCCAACTCAATGAACACCATCAACTGAGGTAAATCATTGCCCTTCAAAACGAAGATGTGGATATATCCACAAGCAGTTGAAATTTTAACTAGTAACCTGGCCCGACGTCAGGCACACGTGAACACGGTTAATTTAAAAATATCCGCTGTCGGTGCTTCCTGATGGCTTCTCTCATTACATTCTGAATACACCTTTCAGATAAAAATGCCCAGTAATTAATCACTTTCGAACTCTCTTTACAGCCTCTAATTGTTTATACTATAATGCATTCAGCTATACATGTTTTGGTTTTCTAGTCTCCATCGATCACCACCCTGTCATTTGTCTTGTTAGCTGAATTTGATGTTTCGTTTTTTCATCGCTCAGTTCGCTTGCAAGACACACACGGTAATCTACAGCAATCCCCGCTGCTGCAAATGTCTAGCTCCGGTTCAGACGGCATCACGTAAGTGGTGATTAGCCTAAATGCCAATCCTTTTTATCGATTTCTAATTTTGCCATCGCTGTGAACCATTTTTGTAATGGGTTTTGTTAGGGCGGGGAAATAAAATCTTTGGATATATGCAAATGCGTTATTTGTCACCGCATACACCCTCGTTGCAAATGAAAGATGATGCTGGAAATGTTTTTTATCCTCCCGTCACGTGGCTTATTCGCTAATCGATATTCCGTTCATGTGACTTGATTGCTGTGAAGGATGGGATTGCATTTGTGCAAGTTTGCGATCCAGGGCTGGTTCAGTGTACTTGGGAACGTAAACAAAGCAAGTACAACACACGAGAAATCAACAAATGTATCGCTGACATGTTACAACAGATGGGTTACAAATTGGGTCGTATTGAACATCATCTGATTGTGATAACGATAACTGGATTGAAACAACATATTCATTTGCATGCAGTTCCATCACACACCCCACGACCGGTTTCGTGCTGTTTGCACTCATCAGTTAGGGACAGTAAGTTCAAGATCCGCATGCGCTTGATAACTGGATTGTTTTACGTGAACAGTTGAAAAAATTCTTCAGCATTCTGGTTTAACTAGACGGGATGTTGGCGATGTTTGTGCTAGTTGACTATATGACTCACGGAAAATCTATGACTGCCCCATGAAAGGAACTCATACTGTAGAGTGTGGGGGCAGCGACAGGCCGGAAATGATTGTGCAAGGTCATTTCATGTCAACAAGTGGCCAGTTATCACCTTTCCGTTTCATCGGTCCAACGATAATCACGTTAGCCCCGCGTGCCACGCACACGCATCGATGGCGCTTCGATTCATCCCTGAGGTCAACCTGTCCAACGCTAATCGCGTTCACCCACGAATCCCACGACACAGGAGAAGGCGATTGGTCAAAGACGTTTATTACGCACAAGACAAATAACAAAACACGGGCTTTTCTTATATAGACCGACAAACAATCACAACGGTGATCCTGAACGTGTCCGTCCCGGTTGTCACTTCGATCCAACCGGCACACTTCAAGCCCTCTCCACGCAGGGCTCGGTTGACCGACTTTGACGAATTCGATATCGTTCGATTGCGGCTGACGTTGTCCATCTTCTCATACTCCCGAAGATGTTATCGCTCGAATGTAATTCTTCCGAAACCCAAAATATGACGAGTTCTCAATCGTTGTCGTCTATCTTTTCGCCGCTCTTGTATTGTGTCTGACGGTAATGTTCTGCACATCATTCGAAAGCTGGTGATTAGCGTTCATCGCACGTCGCACCTCCAAAATACATTTTAAAGAGATTCATTTTGTTGTTTTTAACGCGGAGTTTTGTCCTTCTATAGCGTCGGTTTTTGTACGCTCATACTCCGAGTGACCGATTTCATGGACGGATATGTATTTTTGCAGTGCGTCTGGCGTGCTGCATCGATTACATCTGGTGGCAAGCTATAAGCAATACGATTATTTCATTTTGTTTCACTATTTCCTTGCCAACATAATGACACCCCCGAGAAGTTATTTGAAACGTCGAGCTTGCTTTATCGCAGGCATCGCTGTTCGTTTAATGTTTACCAGCTAATTCCGTCAAGCAGGCTAATGATTAGCCGAATATGGACAATATGTGTGAGAAATCGTTGCATTGCAAGTGACCTGTTTATTTAGTTTCCATTACTCACGTTGTTGTAAAGCACGCCACTTAGCGCTTTGTTTTTTCTCACGTGAAATCAACAGTGTACTGATATCTGCTTCCTTTGCTTTCGCGTATACCTCATTACGCGGCTTATTCACAAGTTACAGGTTGAAATATGCCCCCAGGTGTATGATAAAACGATTCTTATCCAAGTAAAGTGACCCTTGACTGCACGTGGGCTAGGATTATGTAAGGTCGCTCAGGTTTAGAAACCATCTAACGATTATGCATTCTGATTCATGGGCTACACACTCCCAAAAGGTTCAGTGCTAAGTAGTACTCGACTGTTTGACGACATTTTGTATAGTTTCGACGAGAAATTCTATTCAACAGCCTGAAGCAGCACCCGCTCTTCCTTAGCTTGTCTAGGCCTGGGTAACCTGACAGTATCTCAGCCCATGTGCAGTCTCTGACTGTGTGGCACTTTGCCTGGATCAGGCTTGTGCTTTCATACCATACCTTGAAGATGACGGTATCTTCTCGTTTCGGAAAAATCTACAACCGCCTGATAGATAACCGTTTATTTTATTCTATTGAATATTCGCTCCGCTGTTTTTGTTTTTTGTGCATGTGGTCGTCTGCTTAGCCTACTTCATGTTGCTTGGCCATTTTGGCTCCAGAACTGTGCTGCATGCTGATCAGTGTGCTGTTTTCTCCGTTCGATAGACGGAATACATGTTAAACAACCGATTTAACGAGCAAGGTTAATGGTTTAATCTGACTGCTACAATTAAACGTTAGATTTAATTATGTATTCACACGAAAATGTGGGTCAAACGGTGAAATGCGTATATGACGAATCCACTCTGCATTTTAGCTTAACCATCATGCATTGGTGTTTAGTTTCTGATTTACATGTAGGTGCCCGTTTTAACCGTTTCGTGGCTCCACCAAACCAGTGCAAATAACATAAAGCAATTCGGGGATTCTATTTGAAAGTGAGCGCAACACGAATTTCCCAAGGTCGTCTTTAGATGGAGTAGTGCATTTTATAACGTCGTTGTTGGAGAGCGTATGGAGAGCACTACTGCGCTTTGACGCTGAACGACATCAACAGCGTGCAAATGCTGCCGATAGTCCTGAGCAGTACTTATCGATGTGAACGCTCCCTGTGCAGACTGCATAGTGATGTGCAACGGTGTGAAGCGTGAGATCGTCGTACGCTTGCGATGTACATCCGTGGTCAATATTGATCGAAGAAGGATAATAACAACGACAATTGGTGCATCGCTCGCTGCTCATGGACTTAAGTGGCATTACATTTGTCTCTATTTATGTAGCAATGTGCTTTTGTCTGCAACGCTTCTTTGATGACGTGCTGTTACAACACATCTTTTGTATTCTAACGTCTATAAACCATTTGTTCACTAATGCATTTAAAATACAAATGCTTCACACATTGCTTCACTTCATTCTTGAACTGCGTGCTGATACTCACAGACGTATTTCTCAGCTCCCACGGACATAATGTCAAAATTTGTAAAGATGATCTGCTGTTAGAGGTCGAACTGACACCACTTGCCGCGTTATAACACTGTTTCGTGAATGAATGTTACATTTTTTGTCCATTTTTGCTGTGATTGTTATCAAAGTTTAATCTCTCTATTTCCCAGGATAAATGTATCGCTAGCCCCATCCGGACGTCAAGATTTGTTTGAGCAATCGGATCCCGATTCGGCGGCGTTAGCCAGTCTGGATCAGACTCAACCGATCCCCGTTCATCAAGGATTCGAGATAGGCGTGGATTTGGCTTCGCTCTGTTCATCCACCGCATCTCCCGCTCGCCCGGAACGCTCACTCGAATGGTGTTTGTGGAAACGAGCTGGTCCTAAGCACAATCCTCGCACGCCCTTCGTCATCAGGCACAGTTTTGTACAAGACTCCCCTGTGGCGCATTCCAAACAGGTGGATACTGGTTGCATATTTGCTCTATTCTTTGCAGTTTGTTCTTGATTGAATTGTTGTTTAATTCTAGGTTTAGCGCCTTATTCTCGTGTGTTTGTCGGTAACGAATTATCAACGTCCTTCTGTTTGTTCAATGTTAATAAAAGCATTTGCTTAGTTCGCCTATCGTTCACATCTGTCTAGGCCTGGGCAACCTGACAGTATCTCAGCCCACGTGCAGTCTCTGACTGTGCGTCACTTTGCCTGGATCAGGCTTGTGCTTTCATACATATTTGAGCTAGCGAAACGTAACTCATTTTTTCTCGATTGTGCTTACTAATTCGCAACCTCACATTTCAGGTTGATTCGGTAGTTTGTGTAAGTCAGCTGCCGCACCATCTTGCTATGGTTTCACACCCTTTTATCTCCTTGGGTATTATTTTGGTTAGCTCATCATGAGAATAACACCCCGTTTTGCTTTGTGAACTTTACAGGACTCCTACTATCCGGGCGATGCTAACCACATGAGGTTTTATCGTCAAACCGCCAGTGCGAATACGAGGCTTTGTGTGAATTGCAAAATCTCCTCGGCTGTGATACATATAGAGGGAAAACATACGATAAATACGGTTTATTTGAGGTAATTTAATAGCACGAGTTCCTTTTTCGCACATTATCTGATCACGTTTTACTCTCAATGCGAGCACTATTCAGTATAAATGTAATTTTAACTTGACTCTTAAATTGCCGATCAAAAGTCACGCTAAGGGCACAGTTGTTCTGGAAATATATCACCTGCACAACTTTACACCGATAGCAATTGCCGATGGCTTAACTTTCACAACGATAACAAAAAATCCTATATTACTGGGGAATAGTGGGACCGAAGATGCAGCACAACCTGGAGAAGATTAAGCAGAGACACGGTACCTACTACGCATTCAGTTCAAGCGAGATCATCACGGCAGCTTCCTTGAAGCTTTCAATGTCGCGCATCATAACGAGCTTTCTTCGCAACTCCTCCTTGCAACGTTATTCCAAGGGACTGCTTACAACAAGACGAGCACTAATCATGATTTGCACCAAATCTCTTAATGTAAGATGTCACTGGGAAATCTGTTCACGCCTCACCCAACTGCAGCCAGTTTAGCTGTCATTCTGTTTATTATATTCATTATACGCCTTCACAAGAATAATATCATGTATACATGTTCCGCTAACATGATGGTGCGTATTATGTGTAGAATGCCTCACTATACTCTCGCCGTTTCTAATAGTATAGCCGAACTGTACAGCATCCGTATGTGGAATATCAAAGGCGTGACTATCGCGAATGTTTTTTACCATATCTACATGAAAGGTTCCTCTGGACTTCCAGTGTTACGCGTTGAATGAGCATTGTCTGCCACTCGGGCTTCCTGACATGCAAGTTTTCTCGGACGAGGGTGTATTGTGTTCAATTTCCCTCTAGTGAAATACTACCTCCTTGTACTTAGAGGGTGTAGATCGCATTCGGAATTTAAATGCAATGCTAAATAGTTTCGTACCTAAACCGGATTTCACAACAATAGTTATTTATTAGTCCGTCCTTAACCACCTGACACATTTATCCTTGAGATTAAACACTCTGTTACCTGCAAATCATGCGCCGGTTTAAGTTCGATACGTCAATGTGAACTCATTTAATTGGTTAATCTTCTCTTGGCTCGATCTCTATTTTCAGACTACTCTACGATATCCTTTTGTGGTCTTCTTTACTCCCGCGTGACCGCCGTCTTCGGGCTACCGTTCTACGACATCCGCGCTCCGCTGATCCAACTGCTCAGGAATTCGATGCATACTACTGGTTTCTAAGTGATTCCGCTCCACTGGCATCAATCTACGCGCATCCAGAGGCGGTTCGCCAGGCTGCCGATTTGGAAGCTGCCAATGGGCTTGGTGATCCCTTACACCCGAGTGGACTACACTTTTTACCACTTGACAGCGACGAAGATTCGGACAATACGGAGGATACGTTCGATGCGGCTTATGGATCGATCTACCACCATCCAGTGCCTTCACGTGGAAATATTCCTATCCGTGATCATTCAGGTTCCAATCGAAACCCGAATTCTAATAAAGGTAGGGCTCGAGCACATTTCCGACTTGAAAGTTTAATTTCAAGCGACTTGATATCGTTCTGTTGCCTACTATTCAGTGACTTGTATGTATTTGAGTTTAACATGTTCGTATTTTTATTCTAGTGCCATCTTGGTACATGCATGGCTCTACCTATTTTTAATCCTATAAATAAAAATGTACCAATATTTGAGACCGAGGTTTATGTAACAACGTGCGGGTGTGATGTTCCTTGCTGTGCACTCTTATGCGATGTGAGTAAATCTAAGAAGATTTCTAACGCAGCTTCAAGCAAAGTTTCTAGAACAGCGTATGCTACTTTGCTTTGTTTTGTTGATTTAACGAAGACCTTCAACTATGTCAGCAGGGGAGGGCTTTTCAAACTGTTCGAACTTACAGGCCTGTTAGATTGTCAAAAAGGACGCCATCCACTTTAACGGTTGAGAAGCTTTTCAAATTCACTGAGTGTGTTCACCCCTTATACTCCGGTATTTTCTTTACACCGCTGCTGAAACACGCTTATAGGACGGGAACAGAAGGCATTTACTTTCGTGGCTATGGTAAGCTTTACAATATGAACTGCATAAGAGTACAAACCAAGCTACTAAGTGTGATAACCCGTCACCGGCAATTTTGTCACTGATGTGGTGCTTTTCGTCAGCATCCAAAACTTTGGACTGACGAGTGAGACTAAAGTTTTTGGCCATGGACCTATTGATCGAGCACTGACACTGTCGATACTGCGGATGAGATTGCTACTCCCAAATCGGACTGTATGGTCGTGTGAAACGATGTACAGCTGGAGATCATCATGTGCTTGCAATGACATCCATTATCCGCATCGAACTAAGGAGGCCAACAGCTTGGTGTAACCAGCACCAGAAACTTTTTGACGATTATATTTGTTATCGATCGTTCTCGAGACACGGATTCTATGCCGATAACCAACTGGCAGAGTTCTGTCGAACTCGGAGAATCATTTTTTCATATCATTCTTTTTGTTTCGTTTCTAACATCAATCGTTTTCATATAGCCTCAGCTGTTCTTTTAACATCTTGCTGGTGTAGAATCCCCTAGATCATGTAATTTTGTTACATTTCCAAAGTGATCTGTCGGAGTCCGCACAGATCAACAGTTAAAAACGCAAATACAGTGGGCGGTAGATGTCCGAATTATAATTGTTTTGTTAATAACCTGTATCGCCGTCTCCAAATAATTATTTCCCGAAACCCTAATATGATGCATATTTCTTTCATAAATGGTGAGTTGTCTAGTATGGTCGATCCAGGGTTGATTATGCAGATATTTCGCTTGGTTTTGTGCCCACATGCGGTTTGCCTGTATCGTAAGCAATTCGGACAGTTTGCATCCGTTTTACTCTAGTAGAGCTGGTTGAGTTAACGCTTTCCCTTTTCATTGAGGATGATAATGCTGACCTTATAACCATGTCTGGCTTGCTTCTTTACCGTATAAACGAAAACTACAAATAACGTAAAATTATCCTTGATTCGCTTGCGCTCCCTGTAAAACCATTCTTATTTCCGCAGCTAACACCGAGACGTAATCACTTCCGCTCTTTCACAAATTCGCACGATTAAATTCCATTACAATGATGTATTCGCTTTACTCGCTCGAATACTGTATCTGTCCTTCATCCAGTCGTTGCTATACTTGTGACGTATCCAATACGCCATAAAGTGTGATTGCGATCTCATCCTCTCCACACGTCTTTCAGCCTTGCTCTCGGATAAATCGTCGTCGTCGAAACGCCAAAAACCCGCTCCGGAACATGAACTGGACGATGGCGAGTCCACGGATCCCGTGACTGTCGTGCGTAAGCAATCATCGGCCTGCATCCAAATTGATTGTGACAAGATGGAACTGCATGTGGACATGGCTGAGATTACGCGTGATGTGGTGTTGCTGAAATGTTCCGCTGCCACGGTGTTTCTGGAAGTTGGTCACAACGGCATGCATGAGTTAAACTATGGCACAATGGAAATTGGCAAAGCGGAATTGTTCCATGCTTGTGAGTGTTGCATCGTAATGTGTAGAACATTTAAAATCCAGCATGAACGTTCACCCTACGAGCAGATCGTTTATTATCTACCTTTTTCGACAATATTTACCGTCATGTTTCATCAATGCGATCCTGACCTAAATCTATTTACTCGTAACTCTATACCCCTGACACATCGACACATGGGCGATTAATCGGCTTCATTCGTAACCTCGGTGTACTCGCGTCGATCGGAGTGGAGATTATTGTACGTTGTATCAGTGAGTCGGGAGCTGGTGTGATATATTTTCGTGAATTGTCTGGAAAAAGCGGTACAACGGATGCCCAAAGCACCATTTGGCGTTCGCCCGATCGTTCTTCTCTAAGTTTTACACAACCAAGTGCAACTTACAAGGCAGCAGAGTTACCACAAAAACGCTTCCACTAGCTGCCCACCTACGTAGCTTCGCTGTGGTTTTTCCTCTTGAGGTCTTTCGTTTAAACGGATAAACCACAAGGCCATAGTTTCGATTACATGTTTTCGTCCTCCTAGATGATATGAAATCCTCCGTTGACAGTCTTCCTCTTCTCGAGGGAACTTAATTTTAGGCCATTAATCAACTGCCATCACCTATTACCGGCCTTTTGAATCGATTTGTGGCTCTTTGAAGCACGCACTAAATAGGACCCATCTAATCAACCAGCGTTCGTTTGAGCTGTTCTCGGTCGTTGCGAGAACTATGTATAACAAGCTACATCCTATTTTCAACCATTGCAGTACAGTTTTATCTCTGTTGGGTAAAGTCGCTTCTTAACCGCGGGCCCGAGTACATTATCCACACTTCCTGTCGTCATCAGTTGACTTATTCCGTGTTTTCACCATATAGACGGCACAGATTCAAATTGGGTCCCTCGCTTGATAAATCTCTCTTGGTCCACCATCGGTTACCCGTTGAACCGCCACAATCGTGCAGCCGCAGCTTCTGATCTCCACCATGCAAGCGGTCCGATGTTGAGTTTTGCATTCGAGCATTCGCAATCAAAGCGCAATCATCCCGTTTCTGGTAAGTCTGCATAATGCAAAATTGGTTTGTCTATGTAATTCGGAAAGCGTGCTCAACTCTTTCATCTTTAATGATCTAGGTGAGCTGATTTATCGTGATGAATTTAATTGCGCCCTTCGTGTACAAGACACATGTTTTATTCACGCTTTGGACCCGACATCCATGGGATACAACACACTGCCTAACCTGCTAATCCGCCTGTTATCTGTTTTGGAGCCTCCTTCTGCCTCGAGCGTGAGTGCGGTTCTTCCAGGCTACCGGGCTCCAGAGATGTTACTCATTCAGCACATGCATTTGGAGCGCGTCTCGATGGTTTGGTCTTCGCCGGATATGCCCGCTGGTAATGCAGCAAGCAGCGTGCGAGCAATATGTGGCTGCGAGTCTATCAGTTTAACTGTGAACACGGCGTCTCCTTCAGACTTGAACGATCCAAAAGGAGCGGCTACCCTGCCGGGAATGCTGATGATGGTATTTCTAAGCAACGCTGCACTGTTTATCTGTCCGGTGTATCGTAAGGTAAGAGCTGACTGAGAAGTTAATTATCCAATTTCACGATAATTATGTGTGCGCCATTGAATTCTCTTTTGGGTACGCTGTTAGATAATGTTGTTATTTTTGATTGGCCAACTAACGTGCAATTCTCATATACTGCATATGTAACACCATGCTAAATTGACTTATCGTCGGTTTGAGTTGTGCACGGAAACATACATACATACATACAGTCTCATTGACGTTATCCTATCTAGTTCTGAGCAACCTGACACGCACTTATCTTAGCCCACGTGTAGCATATGACTACGGTACTTTGCCTGATCGAACGCTTGTGATTTCAGGTTTGCTTATTTTGTTTTGTGTGAATATCTCCTCCTGGAGGATGAGTTGGTTTCAATGAAGGGTATTGGGAATTTGGGTACAAAGCAAGGTCCCCTGCACCACTCGGCGTTTGTTCGAGTCAGCTTCTCTAGCCTTTGCACAACCAAGTGCGACATGCAAGGCAGCAGGGAGTTGTCAGAGAGAGGTGGTGTGCACCAACTAACCGTCTACGAGACTCTGCTCCAGATTTTTCCTCAGGGTTTTCTCCCGAAGCCTTTACCGCGGTCGGGTATTCCGCAAGTCAGCGGAGGTTTAAAATCAGGGTTTTCCTTCCCTTAGATAAAACGCCCTCACAGGCTAACGAGCTCCATCTGCCCGAAGCATGACGGTTGGCCAGCCTTTAGACAGCTGTTCGACCTGTAATTAAATTCAACCATCTCACGCTGTTTTTCAAACGATGACGCATAAATGCGTTTGATAAGAATTTTCGTATTGTGGCTCATGTATCGTGGCCTGAAGTATCTCCAAATCCCCTCAGCTTGAATTTTTGCAGTAATTAGTCTCCCAACCCTCGTTTGATCTGTAGTTTGACACTTGACTATCATTGAGCATAAAGCTATTAAGTCTGGTGTAATCACGTGATTAATTCGAAAATATTCGAAATTTTTGCTTCACGTTAGCGTACGGCAGAAGTGCAGTGAACGGTTTTCCGCTGTAATTTTATTCCTCACTGACTTGCACATTTCCCTTGCGTTCTAAGAGCTTTTTATCTCATACACAATTTCTGTGACCTCTATCATCTGACCTTGAAAACAGACGCAGTCAGACTCCTCATCGGGCCCACTGGAATTAGTAAATTGGATTCGCACACTGAACTTGACCGAATGTATTTGCGTGGGCGATTTAAATCATTTGGAAGTGCGCTGTTTCTCCAACGCGATTTGTCCCCAATCCGACCCGGTTAGTTTACATTCTATTCGTTTTGATTTTTTCCGTTCGGAAGTGAACTCTGACGCTATTTTATCATGTTTATAAAAGACAGCGATGTTCATAGAGAGTATTAATGTTTCTTAACATTGGGAAATATGTTGAAAGATGGTTGTGAGTTGTCATATACATGAAACCAAAATTTAAAAAACAATCCGTTAGATCAGTTTTTGAGTAACGTTTCACTTCTGTCACATAAGCTTCGTCAGACCAAGAGTGTTAGTCAGAACAGGGAGCGTCTAATTGCTTGTATTACACTAAACAGCTTATTGAAATCCTAGGGGTGTCAAGACAAGACAAGATCAATAAGCCTGTTTGCTCAACGCAGCGTGAAATCGGTCAAGGTCAATTGACACCACGTGCACGGCTAAATGTGTGACAATTGTGTATAAAGCTAACTAGGCTATAAAATTGAATAAAAATTATCTAGAATTTTACCTTAAACAATATTTGTCCGTTCTTTACATTGTTATGCCGCTAGAGCCTAAACCGTTTTTGCCGCTCTTCGTTTTCCTCAGCAAATGGTGTCGCGCTAGTTTATTCATTAACCTTTTTGAGTACTACTCAATCAATCAACTTCACATTTTTTCAAGGTAAATTTTATACGAAATCTCAACTTGTATGTAAGCATTTTTGGTCCTTTTATGTCCTTCTAGTCAGCGAAAACTTCCCCTTCGTCGCGCGTCGATGTTCGAATCACCAACAACCTGTTACGATTGTCTACTTGCGCAGACAGCTTGATCGCTCTGCAAAGCTTACTTGAATCCCTGGCGCTATCTGCTCAGTCTCCTATTGATACGGGAAAAACGGACCACGAACCAGAAGCGATGGCTTTCCAGCCAAACTCGAGCTCAGACAATCCACTGTGTAAACCACCACTTGCATCAACGGTAGGTTTTAGATTTGTAAAAATGATTAACCTTAGCAACTTCTCCGGAGTGTTAAAAGGTAGTGCTTAAAGCCATTTCGTTTTAGCTCCATGGTCGTTAGCCACAATTCGTACGGCGTTTACTGCGCAAGTTGTCAATTGCCAAATAGTATATAGCGCATGTGGATCCTGATCCTACGGTCGCTACCTGATGAATGCAAACAGCACGAAATCGGTCGTAGTGTGCGTGCGTGTGTCATGGAAATGCATGCAAAATGAGCTTTTTTAATAGTATATAGTTGCAGAAATGGCGTTGAAAGCCTATTATGATGCATGCGATTGAAAGCCACAGGGAACCCGTCGTGCTGATGTCGTTCACAGATCTTGATTTGGGTGTAGACACCTCACCCCGATTTGTTGACTAGTGTTGTTTTACTAAGAAATCGGGATTAACCACGCTCTGATTTCTCCTAGGCTTCAATACTTCCGTCCTAACGACGAATTTCGATTTCCCGTGCCCTCATCAACTGACAGCCAACCCCGGTTCTCCATTAGCCACACGTCAATCAATTTATATTTCACGCGTGACAGTAAAATAAGTTGTGACGCAGTGTAGTTTCGCGTATGTCTTTGGAACACATCGATTACTCCGACTTTAATCGTTTCCACTTGCACTTCCATCCACGCTGTCATAGCTGGGCTCTTTGAAATCCGTCTCTCTGTGTGATTTTTATCAGCGAAACTAACACCTGTCCGCAATATGAACAATTTATGTCCCAAGTTCAGTTTTTAGTTGCTTATTAATTGCAACCGAATTCGTTGAAAGCAATGTTATCAACGTTTTGTCAGCAATAGATCTGTCAGATCTTGGTCACATTTTTGCTGATTCGTTTGCTCAACACGCAGTGCTGTCCTCAATCACGAGAGGCTAATTCTGGCTTCAGGGGTAAATCGCGCGTGTTCGGCAATTATAGCTTAAATTCTAGCATAGTCAACAGACTGTACTCATACCATGAAATTCTACACAGGTGGCTATAAACGCTACTGTTGGGTTACCAGAATAACCTGCTGATCAAGCAGGTATCGATCAAAGATATCAATCAAGTGATACGATTGGGGCCTACGTAATACGCTTTTCAATAATATGATGAAACATGTCTAATCTCACCAAGCATGCATCCATTTATACAGCCATGTACAGCTGAGAAACCGCTCGAATCTACTCAACTTCCGCCGGCTAGTATGAAAGGCCTGTTGCAAGGAGCCATCTCAGACGTGGAAATGGTAAGCTGCTGTTTTTGTCCATCGTAGCTGCCTGTGTTACCTAATTTCGTAATAGATCCCAGGAAGGTTTATTTGTATTTAGTATCATTGTTTGGGATCGCTAAGTTAAATGAGCGAAACGTACTGTTTAGAGAAATCTATGCTTTGTTTTTCTTTTATTCTAGCCTAGCAGAAAGTCGACACCACGTCTTTCCAAACGGGACCTATCAAATCCAACCTGTGATCTCGGGTCATGTGATGAAGATTCTCGGATGATGAAGCATACATCACCGGAGCCACGGCCCTGCAGAACCCCCCATTTCAACTTACCTGCGGTGGATGATAACTCTGTTTGCGAAACCGATCTTCCACCGCATCCGACGAAAACCGTCTCTCCGGATTCCAGTCCGGATGAATTCGTTCTCATTAAACCTTCCATGGTTCCCGCTTCTAAATCCCACGTGAAACCCTATTCCACCGTCCGTTTCCGTTGCTTGCAACCCCAGTCCGGCGGAGAGACTCCGATATTCCAAATTCGGGATGGTCATTACGCTCCGCCTACTCCCATGGGGAAGCAAAGCACGCCGAGCAGAAGCAATCGCTTGTTTTCTGATCCACCGTCTATTTATCCACGCTCCAATTGGGCTTTGACTGTGTACAATTTTTCCGTCGAATGGAATTTGTATGGAGGTTCTGACTTGTGTTCACCAGGTTTGCATAATTTGCCCATCGCGTTTATTGTACTCGTTTTTTTAATTACGTGTGAAGTGCCTAGCACTATGAACTATAAACATAGAGCCTTGTCGTTCGAAAATCTGCCTAAAGGTTGTTCTAGTCTCAAGATTCCGTGTCCTGGACTGCGGTTTACGAAAAGGTTAAATAGAGAGCAACACGTCACTTTGGTCATCCATAAGCACCTTGAGAGACTATAACTGTTTGCCAGGATTAGTACTATCAGCGCAGCTAGAAAATTATACAGGTTCAAAAATAACGCAATCCGTGTTGACGTGTGTTCTACGTCACATTATTCACTTGAGCCTAATTAACGTTGCCAGTATCCATACATGCAATCCTAAGGCTAGGATCGGGTAAAGCTTTCTACTATATGCCAGTCTGCATCTGGGCAAAAAAGTGTCATCAGAAACGCAGCAGAGTAATTACACCGGACATGTTATCAACACACTACATTGGTCTTCAATAAGCGTTTGAGCGCTTGCCCAGGAATCACTGTGTGGTCCCATGTTCGAACATCGGGTTTCGTTGTGGCCTCAAGGTCAAACTTTGCTTAGACGATGCTTTGTCCTTCAGTTGTTTGATGCATTATTCATATTCTCTCTTTTCTAACATTCCAGCAGCTTCAGGCGAATCTGCGTATGCTTCGAACACGGTACCACCTTCACAGTCAGATCCACGGGTTAACCGAGGCCAAAACTCACAGTCTCCGCAATTGCGAAAACCGGACTTAAGCGGAAATGCTTCGCCAACACTTTCTGATCCCACACGCACTCGGGGCCATCGCTTCAAGCATAATCAACCAGCAATCGTTTCGAAGTCCAAACTTCCGACACAAACGCCGGAGCAAATGCCTACAGAACACAGGATACCAACTTTGCGGGAAGTAAGCATTCGTGGGGGCAGAAATCGTGACACAAACAAGGTTCGATTTTTTCTGATTTTACGCACACCCACACACCTCAGCTTGCGTTTCATCATTCAATCTTATCGTTTTCTACTGTTAGTGCATCTCAACACGAATCAATGGTGTCTACTTCCGTCATGCCAAATTCCCGCCCAGATCCCCAAGCGTGTCGATTGCAGCGGCAACCACAGGGGGCGATCCGGCCAGTCGTTTTGTGCTCAATATCGATTCGTTGATTATTGTGGACCAGGTTGCGGATTCGAAAATAAACCAATTGTTGTATGGTTACAAGAAAACCACGACGGGTTCTGCTGTTCCGTACAACGCGAACACCCCGCTATTCCGGCTCTCCGTGGTTTGTTGGCGTGTTCCAACCACAAGCTCGACGTCGAGTCAAGGGGAACGAAATGTCGCCACGAACATTGTGATTCCGTCCGTGCAAGAGTTGGAAGCCAAGATATCTTGCCAACCACTAAGGATAAACCTGGATCAAGTAAGTGAACTGATCTCGCCTATCTTACTTACTGTTCACGGATGTGCAGCATTTTTGTGCTGTACGGCTGACATCGTGCAAAATTGATTGGTCAACGGTAATGAGTTGCATGCTGAAACACGCTGGAGTCTCACTATCATTTCTATTTCCCCCTCATATCTGTCTAGGCCTGGGCAACCTGTCAGTATCTTAGCTCACGTGCAGTCTCTGCCTGGATCAGGCTTGTGCTTTCATACTATATCTGTTTGTTATTGTGTTGTATGATCGCGCCGTATGAGGATGAATGAATATCATGCCTGTTGTCAATTACCCGCTCATTCGTCCTCCTTCGCTCAATGTACAGACTAGGTCGCGTACCACCGTTTAGTTACCTCTCAAGGTCAACTTTATCGGTTACGCGATTAATCAAGACGCGATTTGCCAACCGGCTGCCATAAAACTTCTTTGTGAATCGCCATTTTCCTAACCTTTTGGGAAAAAATACCAAGTACGATCTTGTTTGTTTGCTTGTTCACAAACCTGACCAACTCTACCTGTTTCGTCAACAGCATACTCTCATATTCCTCGAAGAATTTCAAGAGCTTCTATCACAGTCGTTACCTTCCTCCATGCCACCAGTTCCTTTCCCACATTCTGCTCCCTCTCAAGTCAAGTCAACTCCGAATATCCCCTCGTCGTCCAATGTTGATAACTTTAAATATGATCAGAGCGATATCACCCCCAGACCTTCGCCGTTTTTCATTCGGTAAGTTTGTGCTCGCAAATCATCTATTTTTAAATACTACACATGTCTTAATCAAATCTCTTTCGTTGTTCCATCAGCAAAGTCTCTTTTTATCCCGATCTTCCCATTCGATTTGATTATCATGGTCGCCGTCTGGATTGGAATACGGTACGTTTTTTTACGATTTCTTAAAACAGCTCTTTCTATCATGTGTGTAACCCGTTCAATGTTTCCTCTAGAGCTCTGTGCAGAGTCTGATTCGAATGCTACTACAACTTCACAACGCCGAGATTGTCATTCCCCGTCGTGTCTATCAGAGGGGATATGCCAGCGTGGAAAAATTGCTCGCTGAGGTGGTGGAAGATATGCGGTCCACTTTGATTGCTCAATTACCACAACTGCTCGCAACAAGTATCGGGCCAATGCATGAGGTTACACAATTTCGTAAGTGCGATCTCATCACCGGATTGACTCCAATGTATTCAAGTTTGTAATGGTTTCGTTTGTTTTTGACCCATCTGCGCTAAACTGATATTTACCGAGCAGGGTTGGTTTGTGGGGGATATTTTGCAATCGATCAATTTTATTAAACACTCATAGACTTGTCAACCATCATCCCATTTAGGCTTGATTTGACGCCGCTTGTTGGATAACAGTAAAATGAAATCCACAGCAAGTGTTCAAGGTCGGTCAGTCATATTTCTATGTATGATGTATGTATGAAATCACAAGCCTGATCCAATCAGTGTCGCACAGTCATAGGCTGTCCGTGGGCTAAGATATTGTCAGGTTGCCCAGGCCTAGACAGATAAGAGGAAGGAAAATAGCGATAGTAGTGAAACTCCAGCGTGTGCTCGCATGCAGCTCGCTAGCGGTGGCAAATCAATTTAGCACGGCGTTCGCTGTATATCCTTGCATATTTCTATACGTATTGACAGGATCATTTCGCATGACTGTGGAGTCCGCGCAACTGTAGCTAATTTCACCTTTGCCGGCTAATCACTTTTCACATTTACATCAATCTCTATTTAGTTCTAGGAATATGGGATCTATTCTACCAGCCAATGTACAGTCTCTACCGCGGTTCCAAATCATTGTCATCTGTTCAATCGGATGCTTGGCGAACCTATTGGCACGGCGCGGACTTGGATATGAGTATCTATGGTCCGAATTCATCATCCATCGGCGTGGATCCTACGAGCGCGAGCAGTGGATTTATTCACGGGCTCCGTTGTGGTACGCGATCATTTTCAACAAGCACCTTGTGGGCAACATTGCAGCTCAGCATACAAGCAGTTCGTGCAGTACAATCGGTTGCGGAGGTTTGTTCTATCGGTATTGTTTGCTACTGTTCTAAATGTGCGCAACTAACGTGGACAATGTGTTGGTCATTTTAGACCACCTACGACCTTGTCACCCCGGGCCCAGCGTTGCGCAGTCGACAACTACGTCTTCGTCAGCCATCGAACTTGCGTGAGGGTTTCGGAAACGCGGTGGATGCGATGTCGCGCGGATTTCAAATGGTCACTGATGATTTGTTCGGAGCCACTCGTGTACAATCCGAGGTGGAGCTCGATCACAATAAAGGACCGGTGGGAGTGGTTGGCGATGTGTTGAGACAAATTCCTCCCACAATAGTAGCTCCCATTGTTACGGGATGTGAGGTGAGACAACTTGAAATTTAAGAGCTGCATACTCGCGTTCTAGTCAGTTTGATAAAGTTTGAAGCTAGCAACATGGCCTTGTTGAGCTGGGTTTGAGCCCGTTTGTTGGTTATCCGTAAGACATTTATGGTATGGTATGAAAGCACTAGCCTGATCCAGGCAAAGTGCCGCACAGTCACAGACTGCTCGTGGGCTAAGATACTGTCAGGTTGCCCAGGCCCAGACAGATATGAGGAAGAAAAAAGAACAGGAAATGGTAGTGAGACTCCAGCCTGTTTCAGCATGCAGCTCACTACCGGTGGCCAATCAATTTAGCGCGGGGTTAGCCGCACAGCACAAAGTACTGCACGATTGCAAATCCGTAAGACATTTACATTAACTCGTAGTTTTATTGATTCAATACTGTCATATTTCATTGAAATTTCATAAGTATGGCATTGCACACCTATTTTCTTTTTTTACCATGTATAAAATCACAAGTCTAATCCAGGAAAAGTACTACACAGTCAAAGACTACGCATAGGCCAAGATACTGTCTGGTTGGCCCAAACAGATATGAAGACGAAAATAGAAATGGCAGTGAGACACTGGCGTGTCTTCTCATGCAGTTCATTACCATAATTCTCTTATTTTGAATCGGTATGCATCAGATGTGGCGAGATTGGAACACTTCGCTTTGCTACATTACTATGAAGCGAACGTTTGTAGACAGATAAAGTACTAGCGAAACGAGGGAAAGGAATGACGCTGATCGGGTTATCGTTTACCGACGGGTAGATGATGTGAGCAGGACCGTTGTAACTTGCCTGTTCAATAGCTGTTCATCACTCTATTCTCACTCTCATATATGTCTAGGCCTGGACAACCTGACAGTATCTTAGCCCACGTGCAGTCTCTGACTGTGCGGCACTTGGCCTGGATCAGACTTGTGCTTTTAAACCAAAATTTGCGTTTCTTTATCCGATACTTTATAACCTTGTTGGAAAGAAAAGGCGTCCATGAACTCACAGGCTTGATTCAGGCAAGGCGTTGCACAATACCATACCATCACTCTTGTCCCGAGTACCTGATTAAAAACGCGTCTTGTGCATGTATTACACGGTAAACAGCCGTCATATCTGAAATCTACATTATTGTATAAAGGTGACCGTTACTATTCGTAAACTCTCCGTGTTCTGATTGGGAGAGTTCAATCTCTGCTTCACATTTCAGGTAACTGCGAATATCCTCGGAGGTTTTCGAAACCAATTGAGACCAGAAGCGAAACAAGAAGACGAACAAATGTGGAAAGAGACCAAGGGCTTGTAAGAATCCCCCATCAGAAAATTCACTCTAGTCTTTCGTCACCCAAAAGACAACTGGCACAATCCCTATTCATCTTTTTTAATCACAAAACTACTTTGTCAATGTTTTGTTTTGATGTGACATTATCGTACTTTTCTAAACAGGATATTAATGTCTTTTTGTCAACTAAAACGTATAATTTCATGATTTCATGTATATGCTTGAGTGTTGATTTTTGACATTGGGTGGCTACAGAGATCTAATGTCCCGAATCATACACACACACACACATATATATATATATATATATATATATATATATATATATATATGTGTGTGTGTTATAATCATTTGGAGATATTTTCCGCAGTTTAAATCAGTATTACAGTCATCTCATGCGACAACTCAAAACCAGTCATCGGCCACACGTTACGGAAAGAACTAGTTTTCGATCGATTACTTTCTATGTAGTACAAAGTGCAAAACAGCTAGGTGTTGGAACCAGTGCTACTTTTTAATGAACGAACTTCTTCGCAAGGCACTGACACTGAGTGTTGCAAGAGAAATCGCATTGAATAATCACATAATGCGGCACCTTACACGACCTATATTGCGAACTGAAATCGGGAAATCGACTTTTTGGTATGAGTACTTGCAGATATGAAGGCGATTTCAAACTTTCTCCACGTAATGGGAAGAATAGGTTGTCAGTCACTAGCTTTGAGGCGTCCACTGGGGCAAAGCGAGTACTGCTCTTTGCTGCCCAACAGACTCTGCGAAAGCAGTGTGGTAGATTGAAATCCCCGAATCGGATTCTAGGATCATGCAGTGTTCTGGACGTGTACATGCCATGGTCAGCATCGACCGAAGGAGACCAACGAACTGAAATCGGGAAATCGACTTTTTGGTATGAGTACTTGCAGATATGAAGGCGATTTCAAACTTTCTCCACGTAATGGGAAGAATAGGTTGTCAGTCACTAGCTTTGAGGCGTCCACTGTACTGCTCTTTGCTGCCCAACAGACTCTGCGAAAGCAGTGTGGTAGATTGAAATCCCCGAATCGGATTCTAGGATCATGCAGTGTTCTGGAGTGTACATCCATGGTCAGCATCGACCGTAAAAGTTTTCACTGGTATAATGATGTAGCGTATTGCTTAAACGTGCGCCTTTCAGTCGAGATCAGTGATTCGATTGGAATTTTTGGAAAAATGTTTTTTGCCCCAAGACTGCTCTAGCCGATTCTACATAAATTTCTTTCCATTTTTAACCCTAATTCCTCACCAGGTGTGAACTGGATATCGGAAATGATTGCAACCTTGCCCAGTCACACCTCCCATACCGCTTCGTGTTTAGATAATAAATAGAATAGAATCATATAACACAATCATAGAAAAGCCAGTGTCTCAACTAAGCTAATAGAAAATGATAGCGTACCCGGCTATGGTTTGTAAAAAAACATGCGGTGAATCAAAATAATGTATTACAAATACAGGCCATTTGAGTGCATCAAATTTATTCATTTCAGTAGCTGTTCCAGATCCGCACGCACCGCTTCCTTGTACTGAGCCAATCCCCCACTGACCGCGTAAACCCGGCTGCCCTTGGAAGTATCCCAATTTCCCATGCGTGTACAGACCCAAATCTCGCGACAGATCGATTCGATAAGTCGTTCATCGTGAGCCACCAATACTACACCTCCATTGAAAACATTGATCGCATCCGACAAAGCGGCGATGGTCTCCACATCCAGATGGTTAGTCGGTTCGTCCAAAATTAACAGATTGGGACTAGTAGTAAACGAGAAACGCATTAGTTTCACGAATGGTTTAAGATCGACACACACACAGAAAATGTGACGAGTTCCAATCGATAAACTTGAAGTTTGGGGAAGTCCAGAAACCTGTGTGTCTAGTGAAAGTGACTGCTCACTATATTCCAAATGCATCCGTTTGTACGGGTCCGGACTGGTGATTTTATGCACTGTCGTGCAGCGGCACTTACGATCATTGACACAAAGTTATTCAATACTTACCAAGTTTTCTTTGCTACTCTAAACTCAGAATTGCGTCGTTGTAAGGGTGGCTCCAACAGATGAAGCCTTTGACTGTTAAACTAGCTGTAGTTGGTTGGACCGTCTCCATTAGTGATATAGCGAAAAATCGTGTTCAGTGGCGGTCTTGTTGTAGACATCTTCTTGGAGTGCTTGATTAACTGTGTCTGTTGTCAAGCGAAGTGGCGAGGAAAGCATGACAGTGAAGGCACGAGGAAGCTGATGCCGCTCTACTCGTTCACAACACTTACTTGAATGCATGTTTGATTCGAGATGTAGGCACCTCATGCCAGCGTGTCCGTGGTTCTATCCTTCCCCATCTTTTTTGGATTTTTAACATGACATGGTTATATGACAGTTAAACATTCGGTACTTTATGTCGGCATAATGATGTCCATGATGATGATGGCAAACAAGGATAACAGAAAATAACAACGACTCATGACACACTGACATAACATCCAGCACACGAAAATTTCACATCATCGAAAATTCAGATTAGAAATAAGATATCATAAATCGGTAAATGAGAAACAAAAAGAGCAGCAGAATATCACGCCATTTTCACAGTAAAATCTCGTATTCCGCAGGTCATGAATGTGTAGTTCTTGCGCAGCACGAAATTGATTGACCCTGAGAATGAGCTGCGTATGAGCATACGCAAGATCACATGTGCGTAGACCAAGATCAACTTACGACGTTTGACTGTGGCCACCTCCGTGCTTGTGAAATCACGAGATGGACTGGCATAACTGCCATATCTTGGGTCGAGCTAATAACAAAGCAGCACGAGAGTTCATCGAAGCCTGGTACTCCGATGAACGATCGATCAACGAACACGTGAGCTTGGACGACATCTACGCACGGATGCAACTGAGACGAAGAACCGTAAAGGCAGCCAACCAATCAATCACATGCGATCACGTGACCAGTGGTCGGCCGGCCAAATACCATCGTCAGTTCAAATTCGAGCAGTCAATTTGCCAACAATCGCTGAAGGTGTTGCCTAGTCTGGCAACGAAACGTCCGATGCAAACTCAACAAGCTCCGAGAACATATCCAAGTAAGCTACAACAACGACCCGAGCTACAAATATTCCAAACAATACTAACATCACACAATTCAGCTGGTTTCGTTTGGACACAATCACCGGAAATTTTCACATGTGCCTATACTAGCAACACTAACCGCGAAAAGGCGGATATCTTCATACAATTCAACTCATAATTCATTGCGCATACAGAAGTTGATGTGAGCTATTAATCTGCAATATTTATTCATCACCACTTTGTCAGACCACGGATTGTTGCCTTAATGATGGTATCCAATTCGCAATTTTACAGTTGGCGGTCTAACTCTGGCTGGCAAATCTGCCATATGCACGCGTTACGTTTCATAATAAAAGTGAATTCAAAGTTAAACTTGTATGCCACTGTTATATATACAAAGAACAACGAGGTTCAAATACAGAATCACAAAGTGATTCCTGGCCAAGCGCTTGAGGCGCATATAAAAGACCAATGTATTGTGGTGCTCACATCCCCATCTCTTACACAATACAGAAGTGAATTCAATTTTCCATGAACATCATTATGGAGATATTTCAGTAAAGTGATATGGGTATTTTGAACTTACTTGGACATACACATCGCTGCAAAAGCCACACGTGACTTTTGACCTCCAGATAAGCTTCCAATTGGTTGCAGAGCCAGCATGTCTGTGATGTTGAATGCGGCCAGCTGGGAACGGTAGATCTGTTCGGTTTGGTTAGGAAATTTGCGCATCAAAAATTCCAAGCTGCTTAGACTCAAATCCAGCTGGTCCACGTGGTGTTGAGAAAAGTAGCCAATGTTGAGGCTTCGGTGGGCATGGCGGAGCCCGCTTGTCGGTTCAAGTTGGCCCAAAAGTAAACGAAGAAGTGTGGTTTTACCGGCTCCGTTTTCGCCAACCTGATCGGTAAAAAGCATGACAATATCGAAACTCATGCCTGACATCAAACACTGCTCGGAGTTGTATATAGCAAATAAGCTAAATCGGAATGTCTAGGATTGATGTACTTAATACGGATAACTTTACCATAATGATTCAATGTATTAACAGCATCTGAAAACCCAAACATATCCACTCCTCTACTATTTCAATATCCATGCGACTTGGTACGGATGTATGTATGAAATAACAAGCATGATTCATGCAAAGTGCCGCAGCGTTATATACTACACGTGGGCCAAGATACCGTCAAGTTGCCCAGACCTAGAGAGATACAAGAAAAGGGAAATGGCGGTGAGACTCCAGTACGTTTCCGCATGCAGCTCAATACCAGTGGCAAATCAATATAACGGTTAGCTTGTGCAGTACAAAAGTATTGCACAAAGCATTTGCACGGACGTGCAATCGTGCAGTACTTTGTGCAGTGCGCTAACACCGTGCTGAATTAATTAGCTAGATATGGTGAGCTGCATGCTGAAACAGGCTGGAGTCTCACCACCATTTCTATTTTCTTTCTCATATCTGTCTAGACCTGGGCAACCTGACAGTATCTTCGCCCACATGCAGTCTCTGACTGTACGGCACTTTCCCTGGATCAGGTTTGTGCTTTCATACCATACCATTGCACGATTACACCTCGTGCAGGATATATTTTCTTGGAATTAGCACCTGAACAAACAAGGATTTAAGCTAGATTTCTAAATCACTTCCACGTGGAATGCGTCTGGAAGGTAACATTCATGATTAATGCGCAGGATCTTTACCCAAACTCCTAAATTTGAACAGTTATGACCGACGTGTGCATCGAAAACGATAAAGAACACAACTCACAATACAAATCCGAGAATCGGAGGACACGCTCAGATCAACTTTGTGCAAAATCGGCTTGTCTGGCACATAGTGGAAACCGACTTCGTCCAATCGCAACACCGGAGAGGATAGTTTCTCGCAATCCGGCAATCGGATGACCACTTTGAGTTCTTTTTCCGGAGGGACCAGGGCGGGCAATCGTTCGAGCTGTTTGATGCGACTTTGCACGAGTGACGCGCGTTTGGCATTGTAACGGAATTTGTCAATGAATTGCTGAAGAAAAACAATCATTGAACGCCAACTAAAGTTTAGAATAACGCTACATGTTTAAAAAGACGAGGCAATAAGGATGGAAATGCGAAAAGTTTTAATCAAAACAATTACCTTTCAATAGCGCTTCGTTTCTAGACAACGGAATTCGAAATAAGTTGCTATGAGCATTGCAGTAACGGTCTAGGATTGAACACGATCGACTGGTTATCGTTTTAAACCCGTGGTTTTATTGGTAAAGTCTTAGCATTTGTGGCAGGACAGCCTGACATTATATTGGTCCATGTTGAACCTATCACAATTCAAGGCAAGTTCCTTGACTCCTGAGTTGTAATTTCAAACATACACAAAATGATAATGTGTGTGACGATTGTCTTGGCAATAGATTAAAAAAATGCAAGGCCTAAATCCCATCTCAATCATAAGCTATGCCAGTGATGAGAGCGGAACGAGAGTTCAATGCATCCACCGGCGTGATTAACTTTGCAAACAATTCAAGGGCTAAGGCATTGATGAGTTGGTTCGTCTAGTTGCACTTCGCGGGGGTCCAGTAACAGGCAAGCAATTCTAAATCGTTCACCATAACCATCCCAAGATTCTAGTTGAGATGCGTCAATATATGCGACTAATTTTTGTTACAATTGCATGCATTCCACGAATTATGAGCCTTTATACCATAACTTTTGTGCTTGTCGCCTAAAACTCACTAATCGGCTTGTCAAAGATGATAATACTGACAGCAATGACATATGTTAGAAATTGCGGAAGGCAAATCAATTAAAGCAGAATAAGTTTTGAGACAGCCTAGAAAATTAGTTGCCATTCGCAAATGAATGGAAGCGAGAAAACTTTTTCCTTAGTTGAAAATCTTTCGGCATCGTATATTTCATTTTACCTGTATTATGATAGTTGCTCGAGTGCGTGATAGTACCCGGTTGTGCAGGCCGAAATAGGGGATGGCTTAGGGGACCCCACCCGGAGCATTTGGCTAAAAAGCCTGAACCACAACACAATGGGTTGAAACTGAGTTTGGCTGACTTCAATTCATCGATCTTCCAGGTAGGAGGGGATTTGTTGGCACCACAAGGACACCACCAAGTATAACTAAGGTTTCACTGCCCTTTCTATTTACATTTCTTATATCACTCTAGATTTGGGTAGCCTGACAGTATCATAGCCCACTTACAGTCAATGACTGAGCGGAAAGTTGCCTGGATCAGGCTTGTGCTTTCATACAGACATACCTCGTAAAGTTCAATTGGTTATGGATGTGCACAAGCCATCGCGATACGTCAAGGTCCAGTCTCAGCGTAACATTGCATTTAACTTGAGACGGTGGGTTTTAAGGGCTGGTCAGGTATATATACCGAACAAATAACCAACCTGAATGTGATCTCGTTCCGCTTTTTGCGCCTCGTATTCTCGTTGTTGCGCCAACAAGCGATCGGCACGGGCCTTCTCAAAGTCATCGTAATTTCCGCGATACACATCGAGACGCTTCGCGGTCAAATGAATGATGTCGGTAACCACCGTGTTCAAAAACGACCGATCGTGCGAAACGATAATGATGGTATTGGATGAAGACTGGATAGGAAACGGGGGGGAACGAATCGCGTTTAACGAAGCCACAAAAGAGCCACGGGAACGAACGAACCATTTAAACAAACTCACTTGCAGGTAAGCCTCAAGCCAGATCAATGCCCTCATATCAAGCATATTAGTCGGTTCATCTAGAAGCAACAAGTCTGGTTTGGCAAACAGAGCTTGTGCCAGTGAAAGCCGCATTCTCCAGCCACCGGAAAATTCCCTGGTCGGTCGATTCTGTAATAAGTAAAAGGGTCGGTTATTAGAATGACAATGTTGAAAATGTTAGTAACAGCAATTAGGGTCAACATTCAATGGTTTGAAGTCAGAGGGAACGAGCTCGAGTCACCGTGAAGCACATGTTTATTCTATTTTCTCTCTCATATCTGTCTAGGCCTTGGCAACCTGACAGTATCGTAGCCCACGTGTAGTCTATGACTGCATGGCACTTTGCCTGGATCAGGCTTGTGCTTTCATTCATTCATGTCTGGAGCCAGACAAAGCCCATGGCAGCGTGAATCAAGAAAAACAGGCAAGCAAGCGATTCGAAGTTGTGTGACAAAAATCAGCAGTACAGTTTATTAACACGAAATGGTATGCGCGCAACTTCTAATGCAGATTATACCCATTTCGATTAAGATGGAAAAATATAAAAATAACAATACTTCATCAAATAATAAATACTGCACTGTTCGTGGCCGGATTAATGGATACATTTGGTCGAAATGTTTATTCTTATGAAACATTAGCACACAACCGTTACCGAAGGAACTGAAGGAGTTTCACTCACTTGCATCTCGGGTGTGAAACCCAGTCCGTGAAGGATCACTGCAGCACGTGCTGGCGCTTTGTCAGCTTCAATAGCAGCGAGACGAGTGTATAAATATGAAATTCTTTGGGAGGTAGCAGATTCCATGGGATTTTGCCCGTTATCACCAGTACTTTTAGCAGACGGATTCAGACGAGAAAGCTCAGCGAGTAGTGCTGATCGCTCTTGATCTACCTGTAACACGCTCTCCAGAGCTGGTGTAGAATCGCCGGCGATCTCTTGTTCGACATGTAAGATTCGTACCGTTTCTGGAAGTTGCAGATCGCGTCTTCAAAGGCAGGATTGAACGTTATCAAGATTGAATATTATCAAGCGGAATAGGAAAAATGAAAATGACCATACCGTGCAATAGCCCGTAACAGCGTGGTTTTACCGAAACCGTTCCGTCCAATGAATCCATAACGCCGGCCTTGAACTATGGTCAAATTTGCTCCCTGGAGGAGAACCCTACAATGACAAATTCGGTTAAGAACAAGGAATATGGAGTGAATGATATAGCAGTAGTTTGGATGAATCATTGACCCAAGAGAAATCATACCTTACAGAAAAGCGAAAAAGGAGTTTAGTGCTTACAGAACGTTGCAACCAGAAAAATTACACGCAAAAGCAACAAAATGTAAAGTCGACAACAAAAGGTCTGTCAGAACACATGGTGTGAAACGCAGCTTTCCAGCAGTAGTCGACAATATAAATGGTACTGAGCCTCAATGCCGACTCGATACACAATGTGCTGAAAATCTATCAGGGTGTTTTGGTATAAATAAAATTGATGAAGAAATTGAATAACAAAACAGCAGCAGGAACCTTATTGAATGCAGATTCTAACGGAGCACGCATTATAGGCATTAAAAATAATCGTAATTTTTGAATGAATAGATAACACACGTGTATCCCAAATCAAAATAGTTACCTGCTTCCGTATGATATATCAAAATTTTCAAGCCGAATATCACCCACATGAGATCCAATGTTAGCCGAATAAGCGGCAGCAATCTTGCGATCTATTTGCTGACTAACAGTGGCAAAATCATTCGCTGATTCGAGCGACTGTATGGCACTATCGAAAAAGTATATAATAGGCGGTAATGCATGAACAAACCTGCAACTAGAAGAGCCAATAGTTTTCTTCGACAAGCTTTTTTTATCTTGCTTTTCACGAATTTTCGCCTCGGCTTTTCCCAACTTTTTCAAATCCACCACAGACGCAACTTCCCGCTTTGTCATCCATATGCTTTTATTGTCGACAATTTTACCGCTGAAGCTTTTTACTAAACTAGCCATGTGAACTGGAGCATCTAAAGTGACATCTTCCAATTTAGGAGAGCTAAGATGAGTTTAGATTGAACAGAACATACATGTTCAACATTTCGAACATCTCCTTGCACAAACGTTCCACTTTTGAGCTGGAACCATCGTTTGTGTATCCATTCAATACGCCGCCAACTGCGTCGTGAAGATCGTGTTCTGACTCGAAATGTTCTATGTTTTCCTGGAGAATACCTAGCAAACTTGTGAAGAAAAACTGCTTACTTTCAATGTAGGCAGACAAATCTTCATCCAAATCTGGAAAGTAGGCTCTGAACAAATTTATAGCGGATGCAATGCCATCCGAAGTGTCAACCATTAGATTCCCAGATTTTTAAGTGAATTAAAGGTTCAAAATGAAGTTGTAGAATGCTCCGCCTAAAAGATAAAAATTTTGATGAATAACGGGTGAAGTATTTATGAACCAAAAGATGCTTATATATATATATATATATATATATATATATATATTCGGGAGGAACAACCTCTCCCGCAGCGCTTGCAACGATAGTCAGAACTCTGTTGTATTGCATCAGTTGCACGCCGGCGGTGTGATCCGCGTTCAGCAGCCAAGAGCTGTATTTGCTCCTCCCCGGCTTGCAGACGACGCTTTACACAATGCCTCCAAAGTGAACGGTCAAGAGCAAGTTCTTCCTAGCTTGCGGGGTCAATGTCAAGAGCTTTCATATCTCTTTTGCAAACATCTTTGTACCGCAAGTGCGGTCTGCATAATGGTCGACTTCCTAATTGCAACTCACCGTAAAGTAAATCTTTCGGAATACGACCATTTTCCATTCTATAGACATGACCAAGCCACCGCTTTTAAAAGCACTTCAGCGTTAGTCACTCTGTCCATCCACGATATGTTCAATATACGACGGATGCTTCGTAGATGGAAAGCATTCAGCTTCCGTTCGTGTCTTGCATGGGTGGTCCAGGTTTCACTGCCGTATAGTAAAGCATTTAGTACGCACGCGCTGTATACCATCATCTTAGTCTTTACAGTCAGCTTGCGGTTACCCCAAACACGAGAGTTCAATCGGGAGAAAATGACAGCTGCTCTGCCAATCCACTTAGCAATCTCGGTGTCTAGCGAGAGGTTATCCGCAATGGTTGAATCAAGATATGTGAAGAGATGTACTGGTTCAAGCTGACAGTTTCCAACAGTCATGATTGGTGGCGATACAGACCCTTGACCAAGGACTTTGGTCTTGCTCATGCTGATTGTTAGGCCAAAGTCTTTGCATGCCGACGAAAAACAGTAAATTAGCGACTGGAGGATCACTTGGGAGTGACTAATGAAGGCTGCATAGTCGGCAAACAGCAGGTCACGGATTAGAACATCGCGTGCCCTGGTAGGTGCAAGCAGCTTTCTACCGAATGTACTATATTTTGTTTGAGCTGATTTAAGTCGATGTAATAGTTGGCTTGACGTCTGGTGATGCTCTCAATCTCTTCTTGAAGGTTAAGAACTTCGTTTGACGCATTGGTAAATAGTGATAGGGAAGTGATAGGTTCTCTTGGGAGTGAACAATAAAGGCTGCATCGTCGGCAAACAACAGGTCACGGATTATCACATCCCGTACTTTGGTTTGTGCTCTCAACCGGTTCAGGTTGAAAAGCTTACCATCACTTACTATAGGGTGCAACATTCTTGTAGTTTTCTTGGGGACCAGTGTAAACATAACTGGAATCCAACCATTTGCAATGGTGCCAGTAGACGCAACGGTTGAAAATGGAAGCTATTGATTTGGCGAACCATGGCGCAGATGTCTCAAGTACCATTGAGGTTACCCTGTATGGGCCACGGGCTTTGTTTACGTTTAACCTAAAGAGCCTTCTAAATCTGAGCAACCTGACAGCATTTCAATTTATGAGGACTATATGACTGTGCTGCAGTTTGTCTGTCTTTCGGCATACTCATCCATAATTGTGATGGGGTTAGTCACATGCACTTACAATAAAATAGATTAAAATTATACTTAGAGCAGGAATATAAAATTTAGTATGAGCTTTTTCGTGTTCTGGCACGGATTATCACTGACTCAGATATCCTGGAAATCAGACGCGCTTTCTTTTTCTTGATAGACGGGAAAAGGGTCAAGCCCCTGTGAGTCGTCTCTTTCAATCAGCAACATAGTCCAGGAGAACCTCAGTCGAAGAAATCCTGTCCACCTATATCTTTTATCGCTCGGAACTCCTTGAAATTTACGATGTCTTCCAACGATTTACTACCTAGTCACCCGTCGGAAAAGACCATTTTCATAATATGCCGGTCATTCAATATTTCCAATCTCCTTACCTAAATTGCAACCGAAGTTATCTGTTTTGATCCCATCCCAGGCAAAGAGCTCTATTCACCACCATCCTTAAGCGCACATCTGTTTCTGATGAAGCGCAATTACAGAAGCTTTTATCTGGCGTCGAGTTAGGCGACCGTACTCTGTCCCAGTTATTACGGTACATGCGATCCCTAGTCTGTCAAACCGATATGGACGATTCTATTCTACGCCACCTTTGGTGAAATAGAAATGGTAGTGAGACTCCAGCGTATTTCAGCATGCAGCTCACTACCGTTGGCCAATCAATTTAGCACGGTGTTAGCCGTACAGCACAGAAATGCTGCAGGATTGCACATCCGTGCATTTCTATTTCACCCCTCATAGCTGTCTAGGCCTGGGCAACCTGACAGTATCTTAGCCCACGTGCAGTCTCTGACTGTGCGGCACTTTGCCTGGATCAGGCTTGTGCTTTCATACATACGCCACCTTTGGTTGTAGTGTTTACCAGTGAACATTAGGACTAATCTGGCTGCATCTAGTGATTTTCTCAAACTCGACACTCCAGCTGAAACTGCCGGTAAGATCTACGAGTTTATGGCAGAACGATCTGTTAGCGCAATCACAGAGTTTACTCACAACTGATCACTCACCAATAAACGCCATCACCGAACTTTAACCAAGACTAGAAGCTGCGATTAACTTTGGTCGCCTCGACGTCGACAAAGTTCGCATAGCCAAAGGTTGTTCTGCTATTTCCACTACCGATGTAACGATCGTGCAAAGAAGTGTCAACCTGGACGCCAACACCCAAAGGCCTTTCGAACTAAGCCTGCGGGAAACTTCCATGCCAGCCAGTAATGGCGACAGCTGCTGTTGGCCGCTTCTCCAGGTTATCTCGTCGACACAGGTGCAGACTTGAGCGTTAATCTAATCTTAGACACAACGCAACTTGACACCCACCGGCATTACACTAGAGGCGGAAAACAACACAAAGATCGTGACATATGGTGAGAAGTTTCTGACATTAAATCTCGATTTACGTAGGAAATTCCGATTTGTCTTTTTGGTTGCGGACGTCTAAAAGCTGATTATCGGTATCGCCTTTCTCAGCAAATTAGGCCTGAAGGTTGATGTGCGACAGAGAATGTTACGCGACGATACCACATTGCTTAACGTCCCCGTCTCCACCTCCTTTTCACAAAAGGTCCCCGGTTTTGCACCTGCCCGCCGTCTAGCGCATGCGATATTAAAGGTTGCTAAAAACGAGTTTGAACATGATCAACATGGGAATCATACGTCCATCTAGCAGCTCGTCGACTTCTCCCTTACATAATGTTGCTAAAAAGAACTGTTATTGGAGACCCTGTGGTGATTACCGTGCTCTAAATAATATTACTGTTCCGGGCCGCTATCCCATTCCCCATATTTATGATTTTGGGTTGAACCTAGGCGGATCTGATTAAAGAAAACCATCAAATCTCAGTGTTCCTGGGAGATATTGCGAAAACTGCAGTTAATGCTCGTTCTTGATTATTCGAATTATCACGCATGCTATATGGTCTACGTAACGCAGCGCAGTTTTTCCAACGTTTTAAGAGGCCTGATTTCTGTCTACGTTTATATCAATGATGCTCTTATTGCAAGCTCATCCAACGAAGAACACGTGCAACATATGCACACCGTTTTCCAACGGTTTGTTGAATATGGTATAACGGTCAATTTTGAAAAGTGTTTTTAACCAAAGTTCCGTTCAGTTGGCATAGGACTGTAAATGACTGATAAGCCAATCGAGCGTCCAGAAGTTCTGTCGGTAGAAAGCTTTAAAGGAGCACCCACCACTGCCAAATTTGGTTCTTGTTCTTTGGTATCCTCGTCGTATGCGATGATACGTCAGGTGTTTTCCAGACCATCCTTCGGTCCCAGGTATTTGTATCTGCGACTGGATAAAACGGAAAGGGTTTCTTTTTGCAAGGCCGGTGAGAGGTTAGCTAGGGAAAATTTGCGCGTACATTTGAAACGAAGCATAATATAATTGGATTTCTGCGCAGTTTTTTAAATCGTGGTCAAAACCGTATAAATTTAAAATGAAAAGCATTTTCATGCCAATTCTGTCGACAGGCGACCTGCATATTCATGGAAAGAAGTCAGGAAAAAGCACATGCCACGAGGCATCCAAAAGTTTTATGATATGCAAGCGAATAGTTCATCAGGCAGCTTATTTCAGAAGCTTACCACTTTTTCATTGAAGAAGTGATGCCTAGGATTCAGACGATTGTGATTTTTTGCGAGCTTCAATGTATGCCCTTTAGTTGAAGGATTGATCGTTTGACAGAACAGGATATGAAAACCCTTTTCACTTAGGCCTATCAGGATTTTAAAAGATTATAGGTCACCCTGTAGACGCCAAAGATTTAAGCCTAAAGAGTTCTACTTTAGCTCGTTGTGCAGCTGAGGGACATTGCGCAGCCCATTTGAAGTCCATTGTTACGACTATACCCAAATCCTTAACCCTCTGAATACATTTAAGTCGATCATACCGTTATTCGCAGTTATTGTAATTTTGTCGACTGCTGCAGACAACAGATGACATTTACTAGAGTTCACAGTAAGATCCCAATCCTGTGATCAGTTAATGACCTTTTCAATATCTCTCAACAAATCACCGTGATTACTGTATCCGGTTAATTTTACATCAGCAAACATGTAGCAGGGACATGACAACTGCGATGCCAGATCATCGATGAAGATTAGAAAGAGTATTGGTCCTGATACTGAACCTTGTGGGAGCCCACTGGTAACGGTTGCGAATTCAGAATTAGTATCGCCTGCACGGACCTGGAAGGATCTATCACGAAGATAACTGGTTATCCCGTCGTGAAGCTTACCAGATACTCCTTTGGCACGGATGTGCAATCCTTCAGTACTTTGTGCTGTGCGGCTAACACCGCGCTAAATTGATTGGCCAGAGGTAGTGAGCTTCATGCTGAAACACGCTGGAGTCTCACTAACATTTCTCTTTCTAATTCCCTAATCATATCTGTCTGAGCCTGGGCAGTATCTTAGCCCACGTGCAGCCTGTGACTGCGCGGCACTTTGCCTACATGAGGCTTGTGCTTTCATATCATACCATACCATTGGCCGCGAGCTTCATCCCTAGGAACCTGCGACTAATAAGAAAAAACAAGCGGTGTTACAGAGTCGAAGGCCTAACTAAATTCTAAGTAAAACACCTTTACACGTCCGCCTTCATCCAGTGTCTTGAGAACTATCTAAAATGCATAGAAGATTCGAGAGACACAACCTTCTTTTAAGAAAGCCATGTTGAACCGTGCTTAATGATGAATTGTGCACAATAGTCAATAGTCAATAGTAGATTATGGTACAAAAGCTATGAGCTTAAAATATAACCATAGGATAGTCAGTACAGGGGGTCGGGTGGAGTTCAGCGGGTTCGGCGACAATCGCCAAAGTTCAGTAAAGGGTGTGGTTATGTATCATAACAGTCAATACAGGGGGAGATGGATCGGCGAGGTTCCGTAAACGTATCTGGAAAGGAAGAGGAAAATGGGTGCAGTATCGGGAAGAAGAAAAAAAGAGAATCCATTAAACTTGTTGAGAAAAATAGAGATAAGCGTCAAGCCGCTTTTTAAAAATCGAGAGCGATGGGGAGGTTACGACAAAAACTGGTAGATCATTCCAAAAACGAGGGGTACGGACAGAAAAGAAAAATTTACGGCAGTTTAACCGACTGGGCTGGTGGGCTAGCTTGAAAACATGCCCCCGGGTTCCGGAACTGGGTGCCATCAAAAGCAGTCCATGGCACGGATGTTTGTTCTCCTTAAGGATCTGGAAAACCAGTATCAGATCACCTCGGATGCGACGGTAACTGATCGGGAACACGTTGAGTTGCTGGAGGCGGTCCTCATAGTTCAGTAAACTGAGTCCTTTGACGAGCTTTGTGAACCTCCGTTGAGCCTTCTCTAGGACGTGATGGTCACGCTTTAACCATGGAGACCAAACGGATACCGCATATTCCAGGTGGGGTCTGATGTACGCGTGTAGGAGCGAGGAAAAGAGGCGGCGGTCAAAAGACCCGAATACCCTTTTGAGGAGCCCTACGTTGCGATTGGCGACTGATGATGCGAGGGAACATTGGGCTGAGCACCCAAGATCACTTTGAACCAATACGCCGAGGTCCTTTTCTAGCATACTCACCGAAAGTTCGGTGTTCCCTAGCTTGTAACTAGGTTCGCCAGAGTGACGGATGCGGAGAGATCGGCATTTTCGTGGGTTGAAAGGGAGCTGGTTCGACGTTGCCCAGTTATTAAGTGAGGTAAGATCGGCTTGCAGGTCATCACAATCATTCGAGGAAGAGAGGATGCGCCATAGCTTGATATCATCTGCGAACATCAGAAACGGCGAGTTCACACATGCTCCAATGTCGTTGATGAACATCAAGAACAGACGCGGACCGAGTACAGAGCCCTGGGGTAATCCGCATTGTATTGAAAAACAATCGGAGAGCGATTGTCTGACGCGAACGCGGAGTGTCCTGAAGCGGAGGAATTCGGCTAACCAAGACAAAAGTGGGTTACCAATTCCAAGTAGGCCAAACTTTTGCATGGTTAACACGGTCAAAAGCTTTGGAGAAATCCAAGTATATAACGTCGACTCCATGGCCCGCATCAACAGCACGGATGTGCAATCGTGCAGCATTTCTGTACTGTACGGCTAACATCGTGCTAAATTGATTGGCCAACGGTCGTGAGCTGCATGCTGAAATACGCTGTAGTCTCACTACCATTTTTATTTTTATCCCCCCCCTCATATCTGTCTAGGCCTGGGCAACCTGACAGTATCTTAGCCCACGTACAGTCTCTGACTGTACGGCACTTTGCCTGGATCAGGCTTGTGCTTTCATACATACATACATACATCAACAGCCTTGGTCCAGCTGTCCCGCGCCAGAAGCAAGTTTGTTGTACAGGAGTGTCCGCGGCGAAACCCATGTTGTTCGATGGCGACAGCATTCGTGTTCTCCATAAAAGCCATCAAATCATCGGATACAATAGATTCCATTACTTTGGAAAGCACAGGGAGCAGGGTGACTGGGCGGTAATTTGCAGGATCACTGCGGTTTCCACCTTTATATATCGGGGTTATGATCCCCTGTTTCCAATCTTCGGGAACATGGGAGATATCGAACAGACGTTGGAAGTACATGGAAAGTGGTTCACAAAGTTGCACAGCAACCGCACGCAATGCTTTCGGTGTAATCCGGTCTACTCCAGGTGATGAATTTTCACGGAGCTGCATGATCTTTTTATATACACGTTCAGCGGTGAACAGAATAGTAGAGAGTCTAGGTGGGGGTGGGGTGATATTCAACGAAGATGGTTGGCAATTCTGGAATACCGGCATGTAGTGATCCTTCAGTGTATTTGCGGCTTCCATAGAAGTCGATGTGGAGCCGCCTTCAATTTTCAGTGGGGGGATTCCAGTTTTCACTTTTCTTTTGTCATTTATATGACGGTATAGCAGTTTTCGGTTGTTCAGAAACCGTGCAGTTATCCATGCAGTAATCCAGCTTATCTTGACGCACTAGAGACGTACAGCGGTTGCGTAATTGTCGATATGCTTCCCAATTTCGCGCACACTCTTCCGATCGGAACTTACTCCAAGCAGCGTTTCTGCAGCAGATCCAATTACGAGTTCTACTACGAATGAAAGTACGTAGGATACGTCATTTGACTGTTTTGGAAGTCGATGATTGTTGCAGGAGACAGTGCCACTGGGAGACAAATCTGGACCAGGTGAGCTCAGGATCGCCATTTAACATGAAGTCGAAATTGTTAGCAGTGACAATTTATTGAAACGCCTTGTAGTCCGTAACTACCCGTAACAGGGGTACCTCCTCGTCAAGGAATTCGGCGTAAGAAACGAAAAAAATGTCAGGACGACGTGGTCGCTTTTTCCTAAGGGCGGTTCATAATGAATTTCTTCTACGATCAGTTCCTCGTTAGTCAGCACTAGATCGAGTAAAGATGGACAATCGCCACTCCGAAAGCGTGTAGCAACATTAACGTGGTTGTACAAAGGATGACTGCTGATGAAATCATCCAGATCCGCAGCAAACGTATTTGGGCTGGGTTCGCCGACGACTTCAGGAGAGTTAAAATCCCCCATCAGCAATGCGTGCGAATGGGGTAGTGATAAGGCGAAGCGAATGGATGCAATAATGACATCATCAATGAGGCGTTGAGTATTCGGTGGACGATATATTACCGCAACAATTGCACAGTCCCTATTTTTAACTTGCAAGCGACACCAAAGTGAGTCCACCACGCTAAGTTGCTCTTGCGGGAGAACCTCACAAGAAAGACGTGAATTATAGTATAGAAGAACACCGCCCCCTTTAGTTGGACCATCGTTCCTGCGAATGGACATATCAGTGAGAGAAACCTCGGCATCAGTGATCGAAGAGCTTAGCCACGTTTCGGATACAGCTATTATGTCAAAATGACGAGCAGCATGCCTCAAGCGAAGTTCTGCAAGTTTGCTGAGTAAACCCTGCGCGTTCGTGTAGAGACAGTTCAAGCCCTCACGCGTAAGGTTAGGAGCAGCATCATTTATACGAATATCTAGACCGCCGATCCCGTTTGGATCGGCTCTTGTGAGTTTTTTTGGTTCGTCGAGTCCGTCTGCACCATATTCGTTTCGGTTAATGGAAGCGGTGGCGTCAATCGCGGTTTACTGTTAATCCGCTTTTCCAGGGCCTAGCGAAGACGAACTTCTGCTGGAGCACAATGCCTTTGTCGATACCATTGTTGCAAAGCGTCATTCACCATAGATTCAGATTGAAAGGTGACCTTAAGTATGCGAGGAAAAGATCCTTGGTAGCTGGGAGAAGCTGGCAAACGCTTCAGTGAAGTAGTTAAGGTATCGGTAATTTTACTCAATTGCTGTAAGAAGCGCCACTGTTCGCAATCATGAGTGGTGTTTTTGTTAGGATCACTATCATTCAGATGCTAGAGCTTTCTTCAGTCTCAAAACCCGTCCTGCGAAAAACCACCGACACATTCATTCGGAGCAGAACTCGTAAATGGATGTGCCGCAGAAATTCTGCGTGGACTGAGTTCAAACTGACACAACTGCCAAATGATTGGAAGTGTTACAGAAAATTACGAAATCATTGCACGGGACTGGTGCGCCAGGATAAATTTGATTATCAAAGTAAACTCACCGGTCAATTCCTGGAAAACAATAAGCTCTTGTACAAATTTATCAACAATAAACGGAAGGTTCAGACTGGTATCCCTTCACTTACCACCAGTATAGGTTCCACGACGACATCAAAGGATGCGGCAAATGTTTTAAGATCACATTACATGCCGATTTTCCAAAACCCCTCTCTAATTTTCCCCATGCTTTTGACCCCATCATCTCAACCTTCTTGTATTATGTTTTCTGCCAGCAAAGTTCGGGAAAAAATCATGCAACTTCGACTCAACTCATCACCGGGTATCGACTGTATCACACCGAAAGCATTGTGCGCAGTTGCCGATCAACTTTGCGAACCTCTCGCGGCTTATTTCCAAAAATTGATGGATAACTCTGAAGTCCCTACTGGTTGGAAGGAAGGTATCATCACTCCCATTTTCAAAGGTGGAAGCCGTAGTGATCCTGCCAATTACCGTCCAGTCACCCTTCTCCCAGTGTTATCCAAGGTGATGGAAGCCATTGTTGCCGATGAAATTATGGCTTTTGTGAATAGTTCCTATTTCATCGCTGCAGAACAACATGGATTTCGTAAAGGGCATTCTTGTACCACAAATTTGCTTTTAGCCAGTGACTACTGGACTAAAGCTGCTGACGAAGGTCAGGGTATAGACGTCATTTACTTGGATTTCTCTAAGGCATTTGACCGAATTGACCATGCGATATTGCTTCACAAGCTGCAAGCATTGGGTATTCCACCCGTGTTGCTGTCCTGGTTGCTGAATTCCTACGTTCGCGAAACCTTCGGGTGCGTGTTAGACAGACCCTTTCAGAGCCATTCCCAATTCAGTGCGGAGTACCTCAGGGGTCCGTTCTTGGCCCGCGTTTATTTTTGATATTTATCAACGACATTGGTGGGTACGTCGAATCACCATTTCTCCTTTTCGCGGATGATATCAAGATTTGGCGGGTCATCAACTCACCCAGCGATACAAGGAAACTTCAATTCGACCTGGATTCATTACACGCATGGTCTACGATCAATCGCATACCATTCAACACTGACAAATGCCACGCATTACGCATTCGTCTTCCTGGCGACCCTGGCTATAATCTGGGTGGCAAGATGCTCGTTGTCACGATGCAAGAAAAAGATCTTGGGGTGATTATACAAAATGACTTGGGCTGCTCTGCTCAGTGTAGTAGAGCTTCAACCGTGGCAAATAGAAACGTTGGGCTTTTAAAACGTGCGTTCGGAACAATCGATCCACGTCTCTTCCCGTTTCTTCTTCAGGCGTACATCAGGCCACACTTGGAGTATGCTGTCTCCGTTTGGAACCCATGGTTGAAACGTGACCAGCACGCCCTAGAACAGCCGCAGAGACGTTCTACGAAGCTTGTCAAGGGGCTTAGCTCCGTCAGCTATGAGAAACGTCTTACGACTTTACAATTATTCTCTACAAACTATCGTCGTATCCGAGGCGATCTGATCCTTGCGTATCGGATATTGACGGAAGAAACTCACCCATGTAGGGGTATGCTTAAAATGGCCCCATACTCAGCAAATCGTGGTCATCACTTGAAGTTGGCTCATCTGCATAGTAGATTGGACTGCCGCAGATACTCCTTTGCCGTCCGGATTCCTCGTGCTTGGAACGCACTACCCCTTCCGGTTATTTCTGCCCCATCCCTAATTATTTTAAAAAAAAACCTCGACCTCCATTTTTATCAGACGATACACAATTCTTAATTATCCTTTTTCACGCTTATATTCTTTGTGATACTGCACCATATCTTTCCCTCTTTCCACAGCATTTCCCGTCGAAGAAAATATGGATCACATTTTCCTTCAACCACTTTGCTGAACTGCTGAAACTTCTTGAGACCCAATATCCCAGTATCGGAAGTCCAAGCGCACGCAGTCTCAGCTGACCTTGTTCCGGAGGATGTGGTGGGTAGCGGTGTCCCGGGTTGACGCCCTACCTGTCCAAATGCCACAAAAATCCACTGATGGTGCAGGTTAACGCGAATGTGGCCCGCTATAAGGCCTTGGAAACTCGAACATTTTACTATTCTTTTCTTTTCGATCCACTGCACAATCCACCCTGCGGTTTTGTACAAGCTCCCCGCTTTTATACCGTAATAAACTATTGACTATTGACTATTCAGTTCAGGAACGCCATGAACAAAGATGCTTTTTTGTCACTTTCGTGTTTCCAATCGTAATTCTCTTGCTTTTTCGCTTGCCTATCTGCCCATGATATATCGGGGAATATACTGATGGGGGACGAGCTGTTTCGAAGCATGTAAGCGGATAGAAGAACGGATTCAACATCTGCTAACGATTTTAACACGATGCGCAACAATCTTGGCTCACCAACGTGTGCCGATTTCTGGTTTCTTGACAAGCAGACCATGCTAGCCGGTTCTATGTTAAGACTTAGCTCATGACACAACTTTTTCCATTGTTCCACATCTTCAGATTGACGCGCTATGAAGCTGGGTGAATCAGTCTCGGGGACATTGGAGCAAATCACGGTAAATGCCTCCGCTCGTGCTACCGAAACCTTCGACGTCACTGCCATGGGACTAGAAGCTCGCGCGGTCAAAGCATTATTGATGCTTGTGCCGTTTAGCGGTTTGGGTCTGCCAGCGACAACACTAGATTGCTTTGTGCTGATCTTTTGTTGTACATGGATGGGATGGGCCTGCGTGACGGGGGGTTTAACTACTGACTTCTGTGCTGGTGGAAGTGATGTAACAACAGCGAGGCTTGAAGTAGTATGCTGTTCGTTAAACATATTTTCAAGTTTATGAAGACGGCCTTCGAGGGTAATGATAGTCTTGGACTGTTGATCTATCATATGCAGCAGACTTCGAGCCATAGGGAGATTAGTGCACGCGCTACAAAACCAAGGTTTGGTGGAATTAGAGCTATGTTCAGCCAAAACCGTTGCGGTTAAACCCGAGCAGCGTGAATGATATCATACGGAGCAGTTTGTGCATTCTATTCCTTCGAGAACAGTAGTAGAACACTTAGGATTTCCACAGGAACTATTCGATTCAACCGTAGGACAGCTTTTACCGGTTGTTTTGCACTCACCGGATCCTCGAGTATCCCTAGCGTTAGAACAAAGTTTTGTTTTTGATTTAACAACAACCATGATGACAAAAGCAGAATAAAAAATAGAAATCTGTCACGAGCGATGATATTCAACTTGCGCGCCAGTTGACCTCCGGACTGTTCGTGGCTGCACGTGGCTGCACAACCGATCCATGACAAGTCTCTCCAAGGTTTTACATAAAACACTATGGTGTTTTCATCATGGTATATTTTATTACATTAATCCTACATATTTTGTCATTTGTTTTGTTATAATGAAACATGTAAAATATGTACACAATTTGAATATACGATTCACGCCGCGCTCGTGTTCTGCTTTGGGACAAGTCTATCGTCTGATTGTTTGGGATCTGTATGCCGTGTTACGTTGAGAAATGTGTTCCGGTTTATTGCGTTCAATAACCAGAGACGTACTTTGTTAGTGGTGAAATCTCCGCTGGATCAACCGCTACAAATTGGCGAGCCCGAATTTGGATTATTTTTTCACGCATTCCCGTTTACGCATTTGGCTTTCTCATTTTGCGCACTATTTTTATCAACATGAAATCTGACAGTGAATCCACCGACGTCGCAGAGGAGAAAATATGCCATTTTACATTACCCACTTTTGATATGAGTGATCCTCGTTTATGGTTTGCACAAATTGAAGCGCTATTTGAATCATATCGCGTCACGACGCAACGAACACAGTACAATCGTGTTGTTGGCATGCTCCCGCCTTCAGTTGCCAAGGAAGTTGCTGATCTGATTTACACCCGTCCGTCCATCAATCCTTACGATGTCCTGAAATCAACTGTGATTTCCCGCATTGGCTCGACTGACGAA
>JACCGJ010012246.1:0-21989 GCA_013407085.1 Atriophallophorus winterbourni
GAATCACTTTGTGATTCTGTGTCTAAACATCGTGGTTCGTTGTACGAACCCTATATAACAGTTGGCATACAAGTATAACCTTGTTTACCTTTAATCACTGTTTCAAGGCTCACTGAACCTGATCTTACTGTCTCCACCTGACGACGGCAAACAGCCAGAAACCGGTAGTGGTGTGTAAGGGATGGGGATGTGAGCAACACATTACTTGGTCATCCACAAGCGCCCTTGAGTGCTTGACCAAGAATCACATTGTGATTCCGTGTCCGAACATCGTGGTTCGTTGTACGAACCCTATATAACATTGGCATACAAGTATAACCTTGTTTACAATTAATCCACTGTTTCAAGGCTCACTGAACCAGATCTTTCTGTCTCCACCTGACGACGGCAAACAGCCAGAAACCGGTAGTGGTGTGTAAGGGATGGGGATGTGAGCAACACATTACTTTGGTCATCCACAAGCGCCTTGAGTGCTTTGACCAAGAATCACTTTGTGATTCTGTGTCTGAACATCTTGGTTCGTTGTACGAACCCTATATAACAGTTGGCATACAAGTATAATCTTGTTTACCTTTAATCCACTGTTTCAAGGCTCACTGAACCTGATCGTACTGTCTCCACCTGACGACGGCAAACAGCCAGAAACCGGTAGTGGTGTGTAAGGGATGGGGATGTGAGCAACACATTACTTTGGTCATCCACAAGCGCCTTGAGTGCTTTGACCAAGAATCACTTTGTGATTCTGTGTCTGAACATCGTGGTTCGTTGTACGAACCCTATATAACAGTTGGCATAAAAGTATAATCTTGTTTACCTTTAATCCACTGTTTCAAGGCTCACTGAACCTGATCTTACTGTCTCCAACTGACGACGGCAAACAGCCAGAAACCGGTAGTGGTGTGTAAGGGATGGGGATGTGAGCAACACATTACTTCGGTCATCCACAAGCGCCTTGAGTGCTTTGACCAAGAATCACTTTGTGATTCTGTGTCTGAACATCGTGGTTCGTTGTACGAACCCTGTATAACAGTTGGCATACAAGTATAATCTTGTTTACCTTTAATCCATTGTTTCAAGGCTCACTGAACCTGATCTTACTGTCTCCACCTGACGACGGCAAACAGCCAGAAACCGGTAGTGGTGTGTGAGGGATGGGGATGTGAGCAACACATACTTTGGGTCATACACAGCGGCCTTGAGTGCTTTGACCAAGACACTTTGTGATTCTGTGTTGACATCGTGGTTCGTGTACAAACCCTATATAACAGTTGCATACAAGTATAATCTTGTTTACGTAATACACGTTTCAAGGCTCACTGAACCTGGATCTACTGTCTCCACCTGAGACGGCAAACAGCCAGAAACCGGTAGGGTGTGTAAGGGATGGGGATGTGAGCACACAGTAACTTTGGTCTCCACAAGCGCCTGAGGTGCTTTGACCAAGAATCACTTGTGATTCTGGGTCATGAACATCGTGCGTTCGTTGTAACGAACCCTATATAACAGTTGCGCATACAAAGTATAATCGGTTCTTAATCCACGTTTCAAGCCTCAATGAACAGATCTTTCTGATCTCCACTGACGACGGCAAACAGCCAGAAACCGGTAGTGGTGTGTAAGGGATGGGGATGTGAGCAACACATTACTTTGGTCATCCACAAGCGCCTTGAGTGCTTTGACCAAGAATCACTTGGTGATTCTGTGTCTGAACATCGTGGTTCGTTGTACGAACCCTATATAACAGTTGGCATACAAGTATAACCTTGTTTACCTTTAATCCACTGTTTCAAGACTCACTGAACCTGATCTTACTGTCTCCACTGACGACGGCAAACAGCCGGAAACCGGTAGTGGTGTGTAAGGGATGGAGATGTGAGCAACACATTACTTTGGTCATCCATAAGCGCCTCGAGTGCTTGACCAAGAATCACTTTGTGATTCTGTGTCTGAACATCGTGTTCGTTGTACGAACCCTATATAACAGTTGGCATACAAGTATAACCTTGTTTACCTTTTATCCACTGTTTCAAGGCTCACTGAACCTGATCTTACTGTCTCCACCTGACGACGCAAACAGCCAGAAACCGGTAGTGGTGTGTAAGGGATGGGGATGTGAGCAACACATTGCTTTGGTCATCCATAAGCGCCTTGAGTGCTTTGACCTAGAATCACTTTGTGATTCTGTGTGGAAACATCGTGGTTCGTGTACGAAACCTATATAACAGTTTGGCATACAAGTTATAATCTTGTTTACCTTAATCCACTGTTCAAGGCTCACTGAACCTGATCGTACTGTATCAACCTGACGACGCAAACAGCCAGAAACCGGTAGTGGTGTGTAAGGGATGGGGATGTGGGCAACACATTACTTTGGTCATCCACAAGCGCCTTGAGTGCTGTGACCAAGAATCACTTTGTGATTCTGTGTCTGAACATCGTGGTTCGTTGTACGAACCCTATATAACAGTTGGCATACAAGTATAATCTTGTTTACCTTTAATCCACTGTTTCAAGGCTCACTGAACCTGATCTTACTGTCTCCACCTGACGACGGCAAACAGCCAGAAACCGGTAGTGGTGGGTAAGGGAGGGGATGTGAGCCACACCTGACGTGGTCAGACACCAAGCGCCTTGAGTGCTTGGACAAGATCACTTGTGATTGTGTCTGAAAAACATCGTGGTTCGTTGTACGAACCCTATATAACAGTTGGCATACAAGTATAATCTTGTTTACCTTTAATCCACTGTTTCAAGGCTCACTGAACCTGATCTTACTGTCTTCACCTGACGACGGCAAAAAGCCAGAAACCGGTAGTGGTGTGTAAGGGATGGGGATGTGAGCAACACATTACTTTGGTCATCCACAAGCGCCTTGAGTGCTTTGACCAAGAATCACTTTGTGATTCTGTGTCTGAACATCGTGGTTCGTTGTACGCACCCTATATAAACAGTTGGCATACAAGTTAATTCTGTTTACCTTTAATCCATGTTTCAAGGCTCACTGAAACTGATCTTACTGTTCCACTGACGACGGCAAACAGAAAGAAAAAGGTAGTGGTGTGTAAGGGATGGGGATGTGAGCAACACATTACTTTGGTCATCCACAAGCGCCTTGAGTGCTTTGACCAAGAATCATCACTTTGTGATTCTGTGTCTGAACATCGTGGTTCGTTGTACGAACCCTATATAACAGTTGGCATACAAGTAAAATCTTGTTTACCTTTAATCCACTGTTTCAAGTCTCACTGAACCTGATCTTACTGTCTCCACTCGACGACGGCAAACAGCCAGAAACCGGGAGTGGTGTGTAAGGGATGGGGATGTGAGCAACACATTACTTTGGTCATCCACAAGCGCCTTGTGTGCTTTGACCAAGAATCACTTTGTGATTCTGTGTCTGAACATCGTGGTTCGTTGTACGAACCCTATATAACAGTTGGTATACAAGCATAACCTTGTTTACCTTTAATCCACTGTTTCAAGGCTCACTGAACCTGATCTTACTGTCTCCACCTGACGACGGCAAACAGCCAGAAACCGGTAATGGTGTGTAAGGATGGGGATGTGAGCAACACATTACTTTGGTCATCCACAAGCGCCTTGAGTGCTTTGACCAAGAATCACTTTGTGATTCTGTGTCTGAACATCGTGGTTCGTTGTACGAACCCTATATAACAGTTGGCATACAAGTATATCTTGTTTACCTTTAATCCACTGTTTCAAGGCTCACTGAACCTGATCTTACTGTCTCCACCTGACGACGGCAAACAGCCAGAAACCGGTAGTGGTGTGTAAGGGATGGGGGATGTGAGCAACACATTACTTTGGTCATCCACAAGCGCCTTGAGTGCTTTGACCAAGAATCACTTCGTGATTCTGTGTCTGAACATCGTGGTTCGTTGTACGAACCCTATATAACATTTGGCATACCAGTATAATCTTGTTTACCTTCAATCCACTGTTTCAAGGCTCACTGAATCTGATCTTACTGTCTCCACCTGACGACGGCAAACAGCCAGAATAACGGTAGTGGTGTGTAAGGGATGGGGATGTGAGCAACACATTACTTTGGTCATCCACAAGCGCCTTGAGTGCTTTGACCAAGAATCACTTCGTGATTCTTTGTCTGAACATCGTGGTTCGTTGTACAACCCTATATAACAGTTGGCATACAAGTATAATCTTGTTTACCTTTAATCCACTTTTTCAAGGCTCACTGAACCTGATCTTACTGTCTCCACCTGACGACGGCAAACAGCCAGAAACCGGTAGTGGTGTGTAAGGGATGGGGATGTGAGCAACACATTACTTTGGTCATCCACAAGCGCCTGGAGTGCTTTGACCAAGAATCACTTTGTGATTCTGTGTCTGAACATCGTGGTTCGTTGTACGAACCCTATATAACAGTTGGCATACAAGGATAATCTTGTTTACCTTTAATCCACTGTTTCAAGGCTCACTGAACCTGATCTTACTGTCTCCACCTGACGACTGCAAACAGCCAGAAACCGGTAGTGGTGTGTAAGGGATGGGGATGTGAGCAACACATTACTTTGGTCATCCACAAGCGCCTTGAGTGCTTTGACCAAGAATCCCTTTGTGATTCTGTGTATGAACATCGTGGTTCGTTGTACGAACCCTATATAACAGTTGGCATACAAGTATAATCTTGTTTACCTTTAATCCACTGTTTCAAGGCTCACTGAACCTGATCTTACTGTCTCCACCTGACGACGGCAAACATCCAGAAACCGGTAGTGGTGTGTAAGGGATGGGGATGTGAGCAACACATTACTTTGGTCCTCCACAAGCGCCTTGAGTGCTTTGACCAAGAATCACTTTGTGATTCTGTGTCTGAACATCGTGGTTCGTTGTACGAACCCTATATAACAGTTGGCATACAAGTATAACCTTGTTTACCTTTAATCCACTGTTTCAAGGCTCAATGAACCTGATCTTACTGTCTCCACCTGACGACGGCAAACAGCCATAAACCGGTAGTGCTGTGTAAGGGATGGGGATGTGAGCAACACATTACTTTGGTCATCCATAAGCGCCTCGAGTGCTTGACCAAGAATCACTTTGTGATTCCGTGTCTGAACATCGTGGTTCGTTGTACGAACCCTATATACCAGTTGGCATACAAGTATAACCTTGTTTACCTTTAATCCACTGTTTCAAGGCTCACTGAACCTGATCTTACTGTCTCCACCTGACGATGGCAAACAGCCTGAAACCGGTAGTGGTGTGTAAGGGATGGGGATGTGAGCAACACATTACTTTGGTCATCCACAAGCGCCTTGGTGCTTTGACCAAGAATCACTTTGTGATTCTGTGTCTGAACATCGTGGTTCGTTGTACGAACCCTATATAACAGTTGGCATACAAGTATAATCTTGTTTGCTACCTCTGTCTTCAGAAGGTACTTAACGAGTATAAACGACGCGCTTATTGATCGCAGAAACAACCTGATTTATTGTGACGCAATCGCAGAAAACGGAGACCATGTTTCGATGGATATCATTAACATTGCGATGACAAAATGTTAAAATACCTCAACCTTTATCGAGTTGCACCCTTACGTTGCCACTGCGTTGTGTGAATTTAGTGATCCTCAACCGAAATTTAATTTAGTCGCAGTGTGCATTTTCTGGATATGTTATTCCTAGCCAGGTCGGATGCTGACGGATTAGGGCTTTCACCGGGACGCTGTCATAAAGTGTGAACTGGACACCAATGTCTAAGATAACGTTTGTCATGTTGTAAGTAGAAAATTAAAATTATATTAATAGTCTCCAAACGATTGGTTTTCTGTTGGTTACACTCATCACGGGTGGAGATACGATCAGGATCCATATGTCTTGAATCAATGAAGGAATAGTAAACAAGCTTAGAACCTTTATTCTAATGTTAGATAAAGTTTGCTTGACCAAAAATTTTCAAACATTTGTTCATGAAAGATGTAGATTTTGTTAAACCCATGAGCTTGAAAAGACTCTACTGGCATACACGTCCATCACACCCGCCACCACCGAATTCTTGTTGTTTTCAGTAATCATTTAGGGACTGTATGATCAAATTTACACAGAAGAGTTTGTTAACAACTTTTTAACTTATTTGTCACTGTTTAATGACCCAATGATTAATTTTATCTCATACTTTGTTCTCATCAAGTTTGTCTTGACTATAAAGTTGTTACACATGCTTCGGTTGATTCCAATGTTGCATGATAGATCGTTTAGACATGGTCTTGGAAAATCACCACTTTAGTTTGCTCAAATTCATCAGATAAGTTTTATGTGTAGTGCGTTTCTATATGGAGAACGATATTCTACCTATTTAACATATGCTCACAACACGCTGGAACCGAATGAACTGATGAAGTATTTGAACATCAATGATTTCGCAGGTTTTGCACGATGAATTTGGTAACAAATTGGAACAACCAAACGGTACTTCGAAAACTCCTTCCTTTTGAATCATTGTAAAACAAGGGATATGTTCGTGAGACCAATCGGGAATAAATTAAAGTTACTCTCTCAAGCTGAACAGCTTGCTCGACGCAATCTGGTTTTGAGTATTGAGACAGAGGAACTCGCAAATTTTCGTGATATCAAATGAAGTTTCTACCGGACATCTTATTATTTGTGTAAACGTTCTGGCGTTAGATTTAATTTCTGAGTTTATATGAGATTCAAGCTATATGGATATCTCCGGAAATGGAAGATTACCCTTGAATCTATCTTGAAATAGTAAGCATCAATCAAAAATCACCATTGGGTTACAAGTTTATGTTGGATAAAAAGGTAAATTTTAATTGCTTCGAAGGACGAAAATATCCGAACCTTAAATATATAAGCAATCAACGTTTCTAACAAATTTTTTCCAATTCGAGGATTTTATAAGACAGTTCTCGTAACACAAAATAAGGAGCAAAACTATTTTTTATAATTTTCAATGCTACTAGTGAGTAGCAGCGTTTAAAGCACTATGTAATAAATTACAGGTGGAACACTTGTGATTCCGAGTCTAATTATTCTTATCGTCCATGTGCGATGTCCAAAATGTGTACAACGTCGCAGACGGACAGTAACGTAGAACACATGAACGGAAGAAGTACCAAAGTCAACGTTTCCGGTACAATAAAACACATTTGTACCATTAGAAGACCTGGGTTTTCAATTGTATACTGGGTGCAAGTGCTCTCTATGTCCGCCTGTCCTAGAAATAATAAAACCATATATATTATTGTGTTGTTCTAAAAATGAGTTACTCATGAACGTAGATATTGCCAAAATATACGCAACCAAATAGACCGTGAATGCTGTCCAGCTTTCTGATGACTTACGTTTGTACCTATCCACTATAAATCTAACAGGTAATGCGTGAAAAAATAATTTTGGTCAACCTTGCAATGACTCAGAGTGTAATGATAAGACATCTTCGAAACATTACCCATAAAAACATTGAGACATAACATTGCCTCAATAAACATCGATTTCATCGTTGAACAAATACTTTTAATTTAGCATTTAAGGAGTTTATATTTAGTGTCGCCGAGCTTGTAGTGATAGGTAAACCTAAGGTCACGACCAATCTGGATCATCTTCGACTTTGGCATATTCAATGACAGTTTATTTTCGGATGACCAGTTGAACAAATCACTCAAATCTTTTTGCAGTAAAATACAATCGTCAGCATTTCTCATTTGCCTCCATACTTTTATATCGTTAGCAAACAAAACCATCTTACTATCATTTTTTATTGGTATATCGTTTATACAGACTTGAAACAGTATTGGTGCGAGCACTGAGCCTTGTGGAACTCCGCTAGTGACATCGATGTTCTTCGATAATAGGCCGTCAACACGAACTCGGATGTGTCTGTTGCTGAGGTAATCTCTTATCAATTCGTAAGGACTTCCAACAACACCGTGTTTTTTAGCTTGTTCAAGAGTAAGTTGTGATCAACTCTGTCGAACGCTCAAGAAATGTCCACCTAGCACGCATGAATACAGCCCTTCGCATCTACAATCCTCGTCCAATAGTCTAAGCCTGTCAGCATATTTTTTAGACAAGAGCGATTTCTGCGAAATCCATGTTAGTCAACTGCCAAGAGTTGTTTCGTTTCCAGATGTCGCACGATTTCTGCGGTTATTATCCGCTCTAAATCTTTTGATACCGCCTGTAACTTTTAACTTCAGAACGGCAACCACCTTTGTAAATGTGTATTGTTTGTCCCAGTTTCCGGTCTTTTGGTACTACGCCAGCTTCGAGCAAATTATTAAACATGCAACATAGAGGTGCAGATAGCTGTGCATGACAGGTGTTGAGCAGCTTCGGAACTATCTCGTCTGATCCTGGAGATTTCTCTGCGTTTAATTTCCGTAAATGCTGCGCTACCACCATCGGAGTAATCAACACTTCACTCAAGGTCGGTCGGTTCAATCGAACGATTTTTTTCCTGATCAAGCTCCATGGATTTCGGCGCAAAAACTCCGGCATAAATGTCTGTTAACAAGTCAGCGGTCTGATTTATGGATTCTCTGAACACGGACGAAGTTTTTTGGGCAAAGACTACTGGTTTAATATTCGTAAGAATATTCTGTAAGAATTTCCTAATTCTGTGGTCGTTTTAACTGATTCCAAAACTGAATTAACCCTACCTTTTTCATTTTTGGCACACGGATATCCTTAGTATCAGATTCCTTCAATGGTGGTTTCGAAATCGATGTATTGATATAATGGTTTACATCAGTGATCACTTGCGTACTCACATGTTTAATCAATATTTCTTCCAAACGTCGAAGGCCCAACTCCAAACCGGACATTCTATTTTCTAATTTCGCTTCAAAAGTATCGACATCGTGCGAAGATTTAGCTCTGCAAGGAACACAGACATAGCAGGCACTTGAAACCTTTACATTATTTAATAATGCAATCGAATCAGAGGCTAAAGTACTGTCACATTTACCATGTGTGTACACAGAAAACACGTTATTAGTTTACGCGCCATGGGACTTAACGGTTTTTCACATGATTTGCACGTGACTTCGGGACAATTGTGCGTGTCGAGATTCGTCCTATCAGCTGGGCTGGCCGGGACCATTGTTGCTTTCGCCGGGTACGGGCCTTGGCAATGAGGTCAAGTCGTCACATGTCGCTCTCACAGTTTGATCGATCGATTTTATTGTCTGCATTTTGGATCTCGTGATGCGGTCAAACGTGTTAGTAGCCTGAAGTTGTGGGCGTTTGGTCGGCAGGTCGATGTGGTTGCAAAAAAAGGTTTAAAAAAATTAAATTTAGCCTAGTGGCAACAGGAATTTTGTGTTCATTGATGTACAACCCACTAATACTAGAGTATTACACTAATTGGGAATAGCCCAACCTATCAACTCAGCCTCACCGGTGATACAACGTTGTTCACAATCAAATTGTCTCGAATGCATTCTTTCTTTATCAATTGGTTTTTAAGGCAAAGTGTACGCAGCAGGACAGTAGGCAGACTCCCCAGCATCTCGCTCCGTTTTTCGAAACTCTTTGTTTAATTTGACTAGATACACATTTGTGAGACACACAGTGTAGCTTAACTTGTCGTCGTTATTTTGCTCAACTGTGAATGCGGTGTGATCGGAACCTGAATCTTTTGAACAAGAATGGTAATTCGCATGCATTTGCTGATGGTAAGATAAATGTTCTTTTATGAATAAAGGTATATTGAATGTTCAACATTAAGTTCCGTTTTCGTCTGCATGGGAAGATTAATATTATACCGAAAATGATACACTAAGCTACACGCTATTGTGCGCCTGTGGTTGGCTCTGCAAAGCAAATAAATTTCCAACATCAATTAAATTATTCGCCGTCCAAACAAGTCAGGCACCTTTTAAATTTGGTTCAGTCATACGAAACACAGTCCAAATCCGACCAATCCAGTATCACATTTCCGACAAAACTTTCATAGGTACAAACAGAGATCAAGCATAAATTGCCTTCACCTGACCAATCGTAAGCTGGTTAAGAACTGCAGAGCGCAGAACCCACCATGGACTGTGCAGATCTTAACCAGCTTATGATTGGTCAGGTGAAGGCAATTTAACCTTGATCTCTGTTCAAGGATTCAAGGATTCAAGAATTCAAGGATTTATGTTTGAAAAAGTTAATACTTTACAACACCACAGGATTCCGGTATGAATAAATCATGAAAATTACAATAGTATAAAAGCAATAGAGAAAATCAAATGTAAGGCTCACGAATGATGTTCGTTTGCAAGTGCAAGTCCAATTTCGCTTTAAAAATCGCCAAGCAAGGAGAGTCCACCACATGTTGGGGTAGGGAATTCCAAAGAAATATAGCTCGTACGGCGAAAAAATGTCGCCGACAATCAATACGGGAACTTGGAACGTAAAGGGATAAGGTATGTCCGCGTGTTACTTTTCCATCACATACATCAAGCAAGTGATTAGTGGATGTCCTTCGGTAGGCACAATTATATAGGTCAGAATAATATCGCGTCGTATCCTACTTTGGTTAAAGTCACATAGACCCAGACGTCGCAGTCTTTCGGTATACGGAACATTGCGAAGACCCATCACTAACTTTGTTTCTCTATGACAGATTTTATCGAAGAGAGCAATGTAGAGTGAAGGTAGACATTCATTATCCTTGGTAACGTTACCAGAGAGAATCTTCCAAATATTCTTCGAAAGATACCTAACAATCTGTTTGCCCGTCGATATATGTTCTGGCAGTGCGCTCTGCTCTTCAGGTTCCCGCTTATCCAGACTCCAAGATCTTTTTCTAACGAGTTCCATGCTAGGTTTTCAATTCCCAATCGATATGTCCAAGGAACATTCTTGCGAAGATGAAGCATCTTAAATTTCTGTATGTTGAATGACATGTCATATGGCCATGTCATGGCCACCCAATTCGACACGCTGTAAAAATCCATTTGTATTTTCTCAGAATCCTTGGTCTCACGAAGTTCCTGCGTCAGAAGCGAAACGGTACCAATAAACTACTCTCACCGATTCATTACAAACTTTATTTTTTCATGATTATGATTCCGTGATCGCTCACAAACATTTTCCATTACATTGCTTTCATCGGTACACTTATGCAGTCGGTGTATACTTATTGTGGAAAAGTTTACAACCAGAAATTGCCATCTCACCTAATGAAATTTTCTTCAACCCAACGTCATTATATCATATTGAATATTACTGCGTCTAACTCACTCACCTAACATCTATATTTTCCCCGTTTGACAAACCCTTGGAATATGAAAATTATTCATCCATTCATTTCCGACCTACATTTCACTACTGCATTTCAAAATAGGTCTCACATTCACTCCTCTTTTAACCTTATTAATGCTGACGCAAAATGATATTTTTTTTGAATTTTATATGAATATTCATTCGTGTTACACATCTTTTTACTCTTAGCATAAAAATTGCAACTATTCAAATCCCATATATACCATGCGACGAAAAATAACCACTCAATTATCATACAACTTCTGCCATCTAGAAAGAACGTCGTTGTTTAACATAATTACGTCTATAAAAAGCACTGACTTATCAACTTCTTGTCAATTTCTGTTAAAAAACAGCATTATAACAAAGATGAAGCTGTTTATACAATGATTATGTAATTACTTTTCTTATCGATGTTGTTTTACATTATTTCTGCCACAATGAATCAATGAATGTGAAATCCGCTGCCAAAATATGTTATTTCCGTATTTTGATCAAGATTCAACCTTTATGGTTGAAAAGATTCTAACTATGTAATGTCACGATATCTATTTATAAATACAAAATTATCGACGTCTATATGATTTGACATTGTCCTCATGACTCAGTGAATGCAAACATATCCCTAAACATAGGTCGGCAATATTAAGGTAATCACACGTGTATTAGTCAAGCTGTTTTATAAAAACGCTGACAATATATGCATCAAACCAAACTAACTGTGTCAGTTACATTTGAGTGTGTTATTTTCAGCATGCAACCTTTTTTGCCGACAGATTTAAATAAAACAAGCAATACAATGGCTGGGAAATAGTTGCAAGTACATAAAATGCAGCGATAACATCACCTCGCATTCGCCTTCGTGAAAGAATGATCATATCAGTCGTGCGATGCACCCAATGTATGTCAAATTCAGGATTTATGAAATTCAGACGCGACGAGTGCTTATCCTGAGCTTACGGGTTATATGGAAAACACTACTCTTGGCCACAACACAAAACTTTCCGCTGTTTAAGTCAAGGCGTTGGCGCGTTGTGCGGACGCATATTTTTGTGCTCTCATACTTTTGGATTTATTTCCTTACCTGCTTGTCTGAGCTGGACGGATCAGATATCATTGGACTCGTCTTAATTTGCTCGTTCCGAATATACCTGTTTTAACTTCGAACAAGGTGAATACTTGAAAATCCAATTTTCAGGTTTTAAACCAAATTAACCTACGCGTGAAATATCCCTGGCGATTAAGAATATCGGTCCTGTTCGGGTACTGCTGAAAAGTTCACATCATTTCCAATCGACTGATAGTTTTTACAACTCTGTCAGATCGAAACTTGTTGAACAGCATCATGTTGATTTAAAATCGTTTGCTTTTTACCTATTGGATCGCGTCACTCCGATCCAACGCATTCACTCCACCGGTAGCTATCGGTCTATAAACAACCTCATCGCCAAGTGCACTGATTCATCACTCACTTGATTGTAACAATGACACGATTGATGACCTTGAAGCCCCAGACAAAGGAGGCAGCACGTGATGTCTGTCAAATCTGTAACAAAGGGGTAAGTGCCAGATCTCATGTGGTTAAATGTTTTGACTGCCTGGGTAAAATACATACCAACTGTGATAAAGTGGCATTGTTTATTAACAACGTTGATTTCCCCGGCGTTTGCATGTCGAAATAAATAGCCTAGTGATATTAATATAAATCTTCCCCATGAAGCAAAGCTGGAATTTCGAATAGAGATTTTAGAAAAATGTTATCGAAAACTCGAGGAAACACTTAAACCATGTTCAGTAGATGCAATTGTTAGCACAATTCTACCTGAAATAGATGTTGCTCAAGGCGGTAAAATTCATGAGAAAACTACACCAAAAAGCGCACCCTTGACTGAGTATTGTGAGTTCTTATCCGGATGCAACAAAGATGGTCCTATTGAACCTTGCTTCCCGTGGTCACCATCGAATAAAATTGCGAACACTATAGCTAAGACTCCCCAACGTCTAGTTGCATCACACACTAACAACCCAACATTTGCCCTTATGGTGACTAAAGCAGATAAGTGTTTGACGGAAGCACAGACGCCTACACTTCAGGCGAAAGAGGAAATTCTGAGCAAAACCGTCTCACATCATAAGGAGCCAATATACTCTATTAAACACGGAAAGAATTTAAGCGTAATCTGCACCAATATTACTGAGTCAGAAATCACGCTCTTTCATGCAAGGCAAAAACATGACCTTGAGAATTGGTCAGATATTTGCAATCGAATTGGCTTAGATGGTATACACCCGGTATGGGTAACTCGGCTCGCTTGTCACCCGAAGTCCCCGAAACAAAACAAACCACGTTTGCTTAAGATCACTTTTGCGAACAAAAGGGACATGGAAAATGTCCTATTCAATTCTTATTTGCTCCAAACACAAAGTGACTCACACCAACGTATACATGCTGACGTACCTTGGTGGGAAAGGCAACGAACACCCAAGAACCATTGGATGACAACTGTTACAAAAAGAAAACTTTAATCAAAATCACATCGGTAATATTTTTCTAAGTTCATGTTGCTTCAATACACCGGGCCAACTTCAGGGTTTTGTTGGACGTATGCATCCAATTTCGATTTAAAAACATCAATTGTCGTTGCATTCACAACATCTTGCGATAGCGTATTCCATAGAAAGCAGATACGCACAGAGAAGAAATAGCGACGACAATCAAGTCTTGAGTGAGGTATTTCGAGGCAACACGAGTGACTGCGTGTATTTCGAGGGGAGTTTACTTTTATTAGTTCGCTAAGCGGATGGTTTTCGATCCGCAGTATCTTGTAAGCCAGAATCGGGTCGATCCTCATTCGTCTTCGGGTGAAATCACGCAAACCAAGGATGGCCATTCGCTCTTGATACGGGACCCGCTGCATCCCTTCAACTAACTTTGTAGCTTTGTGGTATATTCGATCCAGGATCTCGATGTGTTTACGCAACCACGGTACCCAGGTTGGGATCAAATAATCCAACTTTGGATGGATGTAAGTATTTAAAATACGAGTAATTGTTTTGGATGAGAACCGTCCGAAAATTCTTCTCAGGATTCCTAATATACCACATGCCTGATTGAACACTTTTCTACAATGCATATTCGGTTTCAGGTTATTAGTAATCCAAATTCCGAGGTCCTCTTCAGTGGTGGTCCAATTTAGGATATCGTGGCCTAGATGTTATTTATATTCGCAGTTACGGCCAAGCTGTAACATATGACATTTACGTATGCTGAAAGGCATTTGATTCTCTAGAGACCAGCGATACAGAACATCCAAGTCGTTTTGCAGCATTAAGCAATCTTCATTAGATCGGATTTGCTTCCATATTTTAATGTCATCTGCAAAAAGAACGAGCTTGAATCGCACTATTTCAGTTATATCATTTATATATAAGAGGAAAAGAATAGGTCCGAGCACTGAACCTTGAGGCACCCCGCTCTTGACATCGATACTTTTCGACAATTCTCCATCAATGCGAACTCGCACGTGCCGGTCGGTCAGATAATCTGTTAGCCACGATAGTAAGTTACCTGTTATTCAATATCGCACTAGCTTTTGCAGGAGCAAGCTGTGGTCGACCTTGTCAAAAGCCTCTGAAATATCAATATAACAAGCATGTTTCGTATAGCCTTGATCAAGCGACATCGTCCAATCATTTAGTGTGATCAGTAAATTCGGGAGACACTAAATATAAACTCCTTAAATGCTAAATTAAAAGTATTTGTTCAACGATGAAATCGATGTTTATTGAGGCAATGTTATGTCTCAATGTTTTTATGGGTAATGTTTCGAAGATGTCTTATCATTACACTCTGAGTCATTGCAAGGTTGACCAAAATTATTTTTTCACGCATTACCTGTTAGATTTATAGTGGATAGGTACAAACGTAAGTCATCAGAAAGCTGGACAGCATTCACGGTCTATTTGGTTGCGTATATTTTGGCAATATCTACGTTCATGAGTAACTCATTTTTAGAACAACACAATAATATATATGGTTTTATTATTTCTAGGACAGGCGGACATAGAGAGCACTTGCACCCAGTATACAATTGAAAACCCAGGTCTTCTAATGGTACAAATGTGTTTTATTGTACCGGAAACGTTGACTTTGGTACTTCTTCCGTTCATGTGTTCTACGTTACTGTCCGTCTGCGACGTTGTACACATTTTGGACATCGCACATGGACGATAAGAATAATTAGACTCGGAATCACAAGTGTTCCACCTGTAATTTATTACATAGTGCTTTAAACGCTGCTACTCACTAGTAGCATTGAAAATTATAAAAAATAGTTTTGCTCCTTATTTTGTGTTACGAGAACTGTCTTATAAAATCCTCGAATTGGAAAAAATTTGTTAGAAACGTTGATTGCTTATATATTTAAGGTTCGGATATTTTCGTCCTTCGAAGCAATTAAAATTTACCTTTTTATCCAACATAAACTTGTAACCCAATGGTGATTTTTGATTGATGCTTACTATTTCAAGATAGATTCAAGGGTAATCTTCCATTTCCGGAGATATCCATATAGCTTGAATCTCATATAAACTCAGAAATTAAATCTAACGCCAGAACGTTTACACAAATAATAAGATGTCCGGTAGAAACTTCATTTGATATCACGAAAATTTGCGAGTTCCTCTGTCTCAATACTCAAAACCAGATTGCGTCGAGCAAGCTGTTCAGCTTGAGAGAGTAACTTTAATTTATTCCCGATTGGTCTCACGAACATATCCCTTGTTTTACAATGATTCAAAAGGAAGGAGTTTTCGAAGTACCGTTTGGTTGTTCCAATTTGTTACCAAATTCATCGTGCAAAACCCGCGAAATCATTGATGTTCAAATACTTCATCAGTTCATTCGGTTCCAGCGTGGTGTGAGCATATGTTAAATAGGTAGAATATCGTTCTCCATATAGAAACGCACTACACATAAAACTTATCTGATGAATTTGAGCAAACTAAAGTGGTGATTTTCCAAGACCATGTCTAAACGATCTATCATGCAACATTGGAATCAACCGAAGCATGTGTAACAACTTTATAGTCAAGACAAACTTGATGAGAACAAAGTATGAGATAAAATTAATCATTGGGTCATTAAACAGTGACAAATAAGTTAAAAAGTTGTTAACAAACTCTTCTGTGTAAATTTGATCATACAGTCCCTAAATGATTACTGAAAACAACAAGAATTCGGTGGTGGCGGGTGTGATGGACGTGTATGCCAGTAGAGTCTTTTCAAGCTCATGGGTTTAACAAAATCTACATCTTTCATGAACAAATGTTTGAAAATTTTTGGTCAAGCAAACTTTATCTAACATTAGAATAAAGGTTCTAAGCTTGTTTACTATTCCTTCATTGATTCAAGACATATGGATCCTGATCGTATCTCCACCCGTGATGAGTGTAACCAACAGAAAACCAATCGTTTGGAGACTATTAATATAATTTTAATTTTCTACTTACAACATGACAAACGTTATCTTAGACATTGGTGTCCAGTTCACACTTTATGACAGCGTCCCGGTGAAAGCCCTAATCCGTCAGCATCCGACCTGGCTAGGAATAACATATCCAGAAAATGCACACTGCGACTAAATTAAATTTCGGTTGAGGATCACTAAATTCACACAACGCAGTGGCAACGTAAGGGTGCAACTCGATAAAGGTTGAGGTATTTTAACATTTTGTCATCGCAATGTTAATGATATCCATCGAAACATGGTATCCGTTTTCTGCGATTGCGTCACAATAAATCAGGTTGTTTCTGCGATCAATAAGCGCGTCGTTTATACTCGTTAAGTACCTTCTGAAGACAGAGGTAGCAAACAAGATTATACTTGTATGCCAACTGTTATATAGGGTTCGTACAACGAACCACGATGTTCAGACACAGAATCACAAAGTGATTCTTGGTCAAAGCACTCAAGGCGCTTGTGGATGACCAAAGTAATGTGTTGCTCACATCCCCATCCCTTACACACCACTACCGGTTTCTGGCTGTTTGCCGTCGTCAGGTGGAGACAGTAAGATCAGGTTCAGTGAGCCTTGAAACAGTGGATTAAAGGTAAACAAGATTATACTTGTATGCCAACTGTTATATAGGGTTCGTACAACGAACCACGATGTTCAGACACAGAATCACAAAGTGATTCTTGGTCAAAGCACTCAAGGCGCTTGTGGATGACCAAAGTAATGTGTTGCTCACATCCCCATCCCTTACACACCACTACCGGTTTCTGGCTGTTTGCCGTCGTCAGGTGGAGACAGTAAGATCAGGTTCAGTGAGCCTTGAAACAGTGGATTAGAGGTAAACAAGATTATACTTGTATGCCAACTGTTATATAGGGTTCGTACAACGAACCACGATGTTCAGACACAGAATCACAAAGTGATTCTTGGTCAAAGCACTCAAGGCGCTTGTGGATGACCAAAGTAATGTGTTGCTCACATCCCCATCCCTTACACACCACTACCGGTTTCTGGCTGTTTGCCGTCGTCAGGTGGAGACAGTAAGATCAGGTTCAGTGAGCCTTGAAACAGTGGATTAAAGGTAAACAAGATTATACTTGTATGCCAACTGTTATATAGGGTTCGTACAACGAACCACGATGTTCAGACACAGAATCACAAAGTGATTCTTGGTCAAAGCACTCAAGGCGCTTGTGGATGACCAAAGTAATGTGTTGCTCACATCCCCATCCCTTACACACCACTACCGGTTTCTGGCTGTTTGCCGTCGTCAGGTGGAGACAGTAAGATCAGGTTCAGTGAGCCTTGAAACAGTGGATTAAAGGTAAACAAGATTATACTTGTATGCCAACTGTTATATAGGGTTCGTACAACGAACCACGATGTTCAGACACAGAATCACAAAGTGATTCTTGGTCAAAGCACTCAAGGCGCTTGTGGATGACCAAAGTAATGTGTTGCTCACATCCCCATCCCTTACACACCACTACCGGTTTCAGGCTGTTTGCCATCGTCAGGTGGAGACAGTAAGATCAGGTTCAGTGAGCCTTGAAACAGTGGATTAAAGGTAAACAAGGTTATACTTGTATGCCAACTGTTATATAGGGTTCGTACAACGAACCACGATGTTCAGACACAGAATCACAAAGTGATTCGTGGTCAAAGCACTCAAGGCGCTTATGGATGACCAAAGTAATGTGTTGCTCACCTCCCCATCCCTTACACACCACTACCGGTTTCAGGCTGTTTGCCTTCGTCAGGTGGAGACAGTAAGATCAGGTTCAGTGAGCCTTGAAACAGTGGATTAAAGGTAAACAAGGTTATACTTGTATGCCAACTGTTATATAGGGTTCGTACAACGAACCACGATGTTCAGACACAGGATCACAAAGTGATTCTTGGTCAAAGCACTCAAGGCGCTTGTGGATGACCAAAGTAATGTGTTGCTCACATCCCCATCCCTACACACCACTACCGGTTTCTGGCTGTTTGCCGTCGTCAGGTGGAGACAGTAAGATCAGGTTCAGTGAGCCTTGAAACAGTGGATTAAAGGTAAACAAGATTATACTTGTATGCCAACTGTTATATAGTGTTCGTACAACGAACCACGATGTTCAGACACAGAATCACAAAGTGATTCTTGGTCAAAGCACTCAAGGCGCTTGTGGATGGCCAAAGTAATGTGTTGCTCACATCCCCATCCCTTACACACCACTACCGGTTTCTGGCTGTTTGCCATCGTCCGGTGTAGACAGTAAGATCAGTTTCAGTGAGCCTTGAAATAGTGCTAAATTGGTAATCAAAGTTTTCCTTTTATGCCACTGTTATATAGGGTTCGTTCAACGAACCACGATGTTCAGACACAGACTCACAAAGTGAGATTTTGTTCAAAGCACTCAAGGCGCTTGTGGATGACCCAAAGTAATGTGCTGCTCACATCCAATCCCTTACCACACCATACCGTTTTCTGGCTGTTTGCCGTCGCAGGTGAGACAGTAAGATCGGTTCAGTGAGCCTTAAACAGTGGATTAAAGGTAAAACAAGATTTACTTGTATGCCAACCTGTTATTATAGGGTTCGTAAACGAACCACGAGTTCAGGACACGAATCACAAAAGTGATTCTTGGTAAAAGCACTCAAGGCGATTGTGGATGACCAAAGTAAGTGTGCTCACCATCCCCTCCTTACCACACCACTACCGGTTATGGCTTGTTTGCCGTCGTCAGGTGGAGACAGTTAAGATCAGGTTTTCAGTGAGCCTTGAAAACAGTGGATAAAGGTAAACAAGATAGACTTGTATGCCAAACTGTTATATAGGGTCGTACAAACGAACCACGATGTTCAGACAGAGAATCGCAAAGTGATTCTTGGTCAAATCAGTCAAGGCGCTTGTGGATGACCAAAGTAATGTGTTGCTCACATCCCCATCCTTACACACCACTACCGGTTTCTGGCTGTTTGCCGTCGTCAGGTGGAGACAGTAAGATCAGGTTCAGTGAGCCTTGAAACAGTGGATTAAAGGTAAACAAGGTTATACTTGTATGCCAACTGTTATATAGGGTTCGTACAACGAACCACGATGTTCAGACACAGAATCACAAAGTGATTCTTGGTCAAAGCACTCAAGGCGCTTGTGGATGACCAAAGTAATGTGTTGCTCACATCCCCATCCCTTACACACCACTACCGGTTTCTGGCTGTTTGCCGTCGTCAGGTGGAGACAGTAAGATCAGGTTCAGTGAGCCTTGAAACAGTGGATTAAAGGTAAACAAGATTATACTTGTATGCCAACTGTTATATAGGGTTCGTACAACGAACCACGATGTTCAGACACAGAATCACAAAGTGATTCTTGGTCAAAGCACTCAAGGCGCTTGTGGATGACCAAAGTAATGTGTTGCTCACATCCCCATCCCTTACACACCACTACCGGTTTCTGGCTGTTTGCCGTCGTCAGGTGGAGACAGTAAGATCAGGTTCAGTGAGCCTTGAAACAGTGGATTAAAGGTAAACAAGATTATACTTGTATGCCAACTGTTATATAGGGTTCGTACAACGAACCACGATGTTCAGACACAGAATCACAAAGTGATTCTTGGTCAAAGCACTCAAGGCGCTTGTGGATGACCAAAGTAATGTGTTGCTCACATCCCCATCCCTTACACACCACTACCGGTTTCTGGCTGTTTGCCGTCGTCAGGTGGAGACAGTAAGATCAGGTTCAGTGAGCCTTGAAACAGTGGATTAAAGGTAAACAAGATTATACTTGTATGCCAACTGTTATATAGGGTTCGTACAACGAACCACGATGTTCAGACACAGAATCACAAAGTGATTCTTGGTCAAAGCACTCAAGGCGCTTGTGGATGACCAAAGTAATGTGTTGCTCACATCCCCATCCCTTACACACCACTACCGGTTTCTGGCTGTTTGCCGTCGTCAGGTGGAGACAGTAAGATCAGGTTCAGTGAGCCTTGAAACAGTGGATTAAAGGTAAACAAGATTATACTTGTATGCCAACTGTTATATAGGGTTCGTACAACGAACCACGATGTTCAGACACAGAATCACAAAGTGATTCTTGGTCAAAGCACTCAAGGCGCTTGTGGATGACCAAAGTAATGTGTTGCTCACATCCCCATCCCTGACACACCACTACCGGTTTCTGGCTGTTTGCCGTCGTCAGGTGGAGACAGTAAGATCAGGTTCAGTGAGCCTTGAAACAGTGGATTAAAGGTAAACAAGATTATACTTGTATGCCAACTGTTATATAGGGTTCGTACAACGAACCACGATGTTCAGACACAGAATCACAAAGTGATTCTTGGTCAAAGCACTCAAGGCGCTTGTGGATGACCAAAGTCAGTGTTGCTCACATCCCCATCCCTTACACACCACTACCGGTTCTGGCGTTGCCCGTGTCAGGTGGAGACAGTAAGATCCGTTCAGTGAAGCCTTGATGAAACAGTGGATTATAAAGGTAACACAAGATATACTTGTATGCCAACTTTAGTAGAGGGTTCGTACAACGAACCACGATGTCAGACACAGACGGAATCACAAAGTGATCTTGGTCAAAGCACTATGCGCTTGTGGATGACCAAAGTAATGTGTTGCTCACATCCCCATCCCTTACACAGGACTACCGGTTTCTGGCTGTTTGCCGTCGTCAGGTGGAGACAGTAAGATCAGGTTCAGTGAGCCTTGAAACAGTGGATTAAAGTTAAACAAGATTATACTTGTATGCCAACTGTTATATAGGGTTCGTACAACGAACCACGATGTTCAGACACAGAATCACAAAGTGATTCTTGGTCAAAGCACTCAAGGCGCTTGTGGATGACCAAAGTCATGTGTTGCTCACATCCCCATCCCTTACACACCACTACCGGTTTCTGGCTGTTTGCCGTCGTCAGGTGGAGACAGTAAGATCAGGTTCAGTGAGCCTTGAAACGGTGGAATGAAGGTCAACAACATTATACTTGTATGCAACTGTTATATAGGTTCGTACAACGAACCACGATGTTCAGACACAGAATCACAAAGTGATTCTTGGTCAAAGCACTCAAGGCGCTTGTGGATGACCAAAGTAATGTGTTGCTCACTTCCCCATCCATTACACACCACAACCGGTTTCTGGCTGTTTGCCGTCATCAGGTGGAGACAGGAAGATCAGGTTCAGTGAGCCTTGAAACAGTGGATTAAAGGTAAACA
>JACCGJ010012247.1:0-18979 GCA_013407085.1 Atriophallophorus winterbourni
ACAAGTGCCCCAATGTGCAATCTTGCACATTCCCTCGCCACGAGTAGCTGATAACAACATCCGTGCAATCCGAGAGTGGACAACAAAAACGTAGCAACAACCGCTAGAATAGATAGAGGCGAATCGGGTCCAGGCGGAAAGCCGCTCAAGACAAGCAAATGTTTTTTGCCACAAGAGTGGGGGGCGGAAGCAACATCGTACAATGATTTCTGAGCAGCATAGCAGGAAAATCACAATACTCGTGTGTTAATCTGCGTTTTGACTTCTGATTTTAGGTTACAAGAACAGCATGCATGAGATTAATCACATCATCGTCATCATCATAGATACCGTTGCATCGGGAGCAATCTACCGAATGCCTAACTGCCACATAACCATGACAAAATAAAACCCAATTGATGAACAATGGTTGGATTTAAAAAGCTACGGAATCTGATGAACAAATAGCTCAGACGCACTCAGATGAGATGTTTTTTCAATTAAGAAGGCTGACAAATATTGATTTGTCGTATTCAATCAAGTTTTGGCCATGAGCAGATTAACAGCTTCCTCGCGGCTTTCGCTTCCATGCATCACGACAAACGTTTTTCTCCCTACTCCACTTGACAACACACAAGAATACTCAAGCAATCGAAGAGGATGTTTAGAGGAAGGTATGGTATGGTATGAAAGCACAAGTCTGATCCAGGCAATGTGCCGCACAGTTAGAGACTGCACGTGGGCTAAGATACTGTCAGGTTGTCCAGGCCTAGACAGAGAGGAAGACTACCACTAAAGGTAGGCGCTTAACAAACTTTATCGAAAACCCAATAGAACGGGAACAAACTAACTGACCTGGCCAATGTGTATTGAATCCGCATCAGATTTCCTGACACGTTTCTCAGTTTGGGGAGACTTGACGAGCTGAAATATCAAGTACACTCAACGTTTAGAGGAAAACGAGAATAATGATGAGAACTGCGAGAGCATCGGACATCGAAAGTCACCTTGAGCGAAACCAGATATTTCGTGTGCTGACCATTCGGTTTCGTCACCGTGTTGGATAATCGATGAACCACCCGAACCCGCAGCACCTGACCACGGAAAAACGTGGCTTCCAGAGCATCATCCGAGCCAAGACCGGTTTCTCGTCGAGGCAGCCAAGCACGCATGTGGCCGACACCAGCAAGCAACAGCCCACGCTCACTGACCTTGACGACAAATGTTGCGAACACCTGGTGTTTGTGTTGATCGTGTTCCAGTAACTCGAGACAATCAGAATCCCCGAACAACGGACAAGTGGCTTCAACCAAGCCCCGTTTGGCAGTGAGCAACAGCTTGCTCTGAGTTTTGTCCAAAACCAAAACCTGAAGAGAGAAGATAATATGGAATCAAGAATCATTGAATTGAGAAGGGAAAAAGAGAAGAAAAAACACTTACACGACAAGCGACCTCGTCGCCTGCTTTGAACTTCTCGTGAGGTTGTTTCAATGGTACATCGGCTAGGTGTAAATACGGTATCAAACCACTGAAACGATCGTCCACACGAACGACAACTCCTGATTTTGTGAAGCGATTCACAACAGCCTGGGTAGGGGGGACACGAAAAGAAAGACACTCAGTGAAAACGGTACAAATAAAGCGGATTCGACGATCCGAATCAAGATAACATGAAGGAAACGATACTCGGGCAGGGACGGATATAAGTAATTCAAAGCTATTTATGATAATAAACAATGATATGCCATAAAGAAATCGCCGGGGTTATTACGTAACTGAAACGTTTCAGGTTTTAGTTCATGTTGTTTGAGTGACGTGTTCAAAATATACGGGACTGGCATTTTCGGGCGTGCCATAATATGGGGAACAAAAGCGCATAGCAAAATATCGCATCCACGAAAAGAAATTGATGAGTTTTAACGAAATCGTTTGCAGGTGGGATGCGATGAAACTCAACACTGAAAGCTATGCGGGGTTACTATGTTTCATGTAGACAAAACTAAAATTTATGTCCAATCAAAGATACCTCGTAGCCTGTGAGTAAGCATACGTCTTTATTAGGTGCGGCAACAAAGAAGGCAGTGTTGTTGTTGGCCTCCTTCGGTCCATGTCAACCATGGATGTACAACACAATCGCATGAATTTTCATGTTTTACAGCTTTTTGAATGACTAAACATTTCGATTCGGGAGGAACAATCTCTCCCGCAACACTTGCAACGATAGTCAGAACTCGGTTGTAGGGCGTCAATCGCACGCCGGCGGCGTGATCTGCGTTCAGCAGCCTAGAGCTGTATCTGATACTTACCAGCTAAAGCTTGTCGCCGGATCTGTAAGGCTTTAGCAAACAATTTGCCTAAAACATTCAGAAGGGAGATTCCTCTGTAATTTTTGCAGTCGCGTCTATTCTTAAATAGCGTGATGATCTTCATGTCTCGCATCTTCTCCTGTCAGCACTGAAGAAGTAAATGGTGACGAGGTTGTAATAATGCTGCTCTACAGCATTTGATAAGCTCAGGTGGAATTCCGTCGTCACCAGGGGCCTTCTCATTCGTTAAGCGGTCGATTGCCCTATTGAGCTTATCAAGACTAGGGGGAATATCTAGATATTCAGTGGTCGGCAACCGCTCGACATTTTCAAGTACATGCGATAAAACAGTACTGTTCCTAGAATAGAGAGAGGAGAAGTGCTCTACCCATCTTTCCACCAGTTGAGTTTTGTCGAAAATAGGGCTACCAGATACTGACTTAATGGGAGCCGTTTTCAAGTTTGTTTGGACCAATGGCTCTCTTGATCCCATCATACATACCGTGAAAATTCCAGTATCCGCCCAAGCTTTTTGGATCCTGAGGTAATTTCGGTTCCACTATTCATTTGAACATTCGTCGTACAGGCTGTTGGACCTTATTTCTAGCTGTTGAGAAGGTCGTAAGTTTGTCATCTTTGGCTACCTTGGAACTTTAAGAAAATGTTGACCGTTTCTCGCACAAAACAGCAGTCATCTCAGAAGCTTTTGCTTCGAACCAGTCGCTCGTTCGAGCATTTTTCGGACCGTAAGTGGATAGTAATGAGAATTAACTGACATTCAGTCAGTATGAACAACTTAAATGAAATATAACAACTATAAGCGGATGACTTCGCACGAGACGTAGAATCCTATACTCGAAATGATAGAGCAATTGTCATCGTGACGCATCCGTAGTTGCTTTCTCCGGAACCGGTTTCCGTCAAAACATGTCTCGTCACCGAATGAAATGATTTCACAAAGAGATGCATGCAAATGAGCAGTTTTGTTCATGGTTACAGGCTTTAGCCCATATACATGGGATTGAACAGGATTGTCGTACCAACCTTATCCAACAGGGGCATACAAGTGCAAATTGTTTACCATTCTTCCACTGTCTCAAGCGCATGTGGAATTGAACCTATTGTCCCTACCTGATGAGTGCAATCAGCACGAAACCGGTCGTGGGGTGTGTGTGTGTGACGGTATGTAAGAGCCGGGCCTGAAGTACAAAGATGTTGGTAAAAGAGACATGAGAGCTTCGTACACAGGCCCTTCATCGTCGGCATGATAAGCTCAAGGCTGTTTGTTTTGGAGTTAGAATGAAAAGCGTCATCCTCATCATGCATACGAGACGACACTAACATTTCCTCTCCCTATTTGGGCAATACGAGAGTACCTCAATTTTCGTGCAGTCTACCTGTGACAATTCCCTTGATTCCAGCCTGTTGATTACATACGTACATATAAACATGAATAGATATGGATAACGTACTTGGAGTTTGACACCAACATTTAATTCGTTGATTGACAGGAAGCGCAAATCCAGCAATTTCCTGAAATTAAAGTTAAGTGATTAATTAGGCAATAGTTAAACGAACGCAAGTTGAACATACTGAGAACTTTCTGTGTTTCTCGTGTATTTTCAGTTTAGCGATAAGATAGCACAGTGCCAACTGACCTTGACCGTGTTCACTTGTGTTAGACTGATGTGCAAATCTACAACTGATCCTGGTCATGCCTACGTAACGTAACACACTGTAGATTTAATATAGGCTGTTTAGCGGAAAGGTCAAATCAGTGATGGTGGGTTGACTACTACTTAGTTATGTTCCCTATCCTGACTATCACCCTTGGTCATGCACGGATGTGCATTTGTACAGTACGGCTAACACCGTGCTAAATTGATTGGCCAGAGGTAGTGAACTGCATGCTTAAACACGCTGGAGTCTCACTACCATTTCTATTCTCTTTCACATATCTGTCTAGGCCTGGGCAACCTGACAGTATCTTAGCCCACGTGCAGTCTCTGACTGTACGGCACTTTGCCTGGATCAGGCTTGTGCTTTCGTATCGTATTGTATCGTATCACCCTTGGTCTGACGAAGCTTCTGTGTCAAAAGTGAAACGTTACCCAAAAACTACTCTTACCGATTGTACTCAAATCTCTTTGCACTATGAATACACGATCTGTCCCAAACATATTCTAATCAATTTCAAGCACTACTGCGTTATCGGATAATAGGCGCAAGTAATACAGTGTTGGTAATGATGATGACAAAACGGAGCTGGCGGGAAAGAAATGAACTTACGGTTTCATGGTGGCAATAGCGACGTTTTCGAGAAAATCGTGGTCGATCAGGCGAGCTTCAACGTGGCTGCCAACCACAAATCGGGATTTCAAATTATCCCCCGAAGTTAGTTTAGATGGGATGTGGTTTTTCTAGCAAAAAATAAAATGTTATCAAACAATCGAGTTTATCCTAAGAAACTTGGCAGACAAACAAATGCAATAAAATGAACGAATCCAGGGGAGAAAAGTTGTGTCAGGCAGGTGAAAGGAGAAGGGGAAAACCGCGTAACAAACTTCCGGTTTCCAGTGTGAGAAATATTAGATCGGACAGACTTGGTAGGGTAGATATAAGAATACATTAACATCAGATGATCTTCGGGAGCCACGATCAGAATCCTTTGATCAAGCGAAACATAGGCTCCTTAAAATAGCATGGAAAGTTGTCAAATAAATGTTCCATGTGGCGTGATACTCAACGGGCATCCAATCATTCAACATGTTCGAATGAATGACCCTTACAGGCTATTGAAAATACACAAACAACGAGAATAAATTAACCGATCACACAAGATAAGATTAAATTAAGACACAACAATCGTTGCGGGATAAAATCAAAGAGGTTGCAATAAGAATATCACTTATGGTTTCAAAGTCTGGCTACAGCAATTTGCGACACGGATAGCTTGAGGGTATCAAAGTAGTATTCAAATTATGACTCTACGGCACTTTGCCCGGATCCAAGCTTGTTATTTCATACAAATTACTACATGGACACCGAGATAGGTTCAGACTAAATGACGAGTGTACCACGCAGTGGGTGCGTGCTCATCTCTCCTTTATGACTAGAAACTGGTCTATCCGAGGGGAAGAGGTTCCGTTGGCTTTCGGTTTTTGAATCCGTGCCTGCGCAGGATTGTCACATTGGTACAACATAGATGTGTGTTTGCAGCGGGTGTTTGACCAGGTTGGCCACGGAATGAGGAGAAAATGCGGAGCTTGCTCGTTTGGAGATGGTTGGGGCAGGTTGTAGCATGCTCTCAGGGTTTACCGTACCGCGGCCTTACGCACCGAGCTCACAGAAGCTGGGAAGAAGAAACGATCGGGGTGGCCAGTCCAGACCATGGCGCGGTGGAATTGAAGAAACTCACCGTTAGCGCTAGGCTCAGTTAGGCGTATTGTGTGCTGGTGGGGTACCAAAAGTCCACTAATATTGGCTGGAAACCTTAGCGATTGGCGGGCAAAACCGAAGTCAATAGCGGCAGTGTATTTTATTGTGTGTCATAATTTTTTTTATTCGGTATTATTTTATTTAAAAAAAGCAAAAAAGTCACAAAATCGCATGCAGTGTAATTACAAAAATAAGCTGCTGTTTGCGTATTCCGCTTGCCTGCTTTCCCTTTTCCACGCGCTTGCTGATCTGCTTTTCCTGCTTCATATTGCTTGGCACTTTGTCTTGCTCCAGACATGTGCTTCATGATGATGATGATGAATAGGGGCGAATACAGTAAAAATGAGAACAAATTTGGAGGTAGCGCTCAAGCAGTTTGTTATCGAGACAGTGATGACATAGTTTTCTATATTCGGTGGCACAAACTAACAATTTCGTTAACATCAAGTTCCTATATTTTAGATCAACAGCTTCGCAAGCTGATAATAAATCAGCCCTTATGTCTTGTGACTATAAGGCCATTAATATACACATAAAATATTTTTGTATGTATATACATGAAATCACAAGCCTGATTCAGGTAAAGTGCCGCAAAGTCAAAGACTGTAAATGGGTTAAGATACCGTCAACTTGCCAAGGCCTAGACAGATATAAGAAATTAAACTACAACCGATATCCGCACGCAGCTCAGTATCGTTGACAAATCCACTCAGCACGATTTTAGCCATGCAGTACGGAGATACTACACGGTTGAACACTATTTCTTATATCTGTCTAGGCCTGGGCAACCTGACAGTAATATTGCCCTCGTGCAGTCTCTGACTGTGCAGCACTTTGCCTGGATCAGGCTTGTGCTTTCATACCATACCATACCAAAGATAGGATACAAGTAGAGGAACAGAACGACATGAAAACCGAAATAGAAAAAACACGATTCATGTTGCTTGCGGTGTTCATTCTGACTGAGTTTGCAAAACCAGTATACAAAACGTATTTTATAGAACGATTTGGTACCACTACTCCGAGGGGACCATATGCCCGAGTGCTAGTGGATCGAAAAACGTGCATTATCTAGTTAAACCTCAGTAACGGATATATCTTTGTAAATATTGCGATATTTTATCCGGTTCCAAGATTATACAAACATGGAACGACCGGTTGTGGCAAGGATCTTATTAAGAAAAAATCGCGAGCGAAATAAACAACGGCGAATCAAATCAGAAATCATTCTAGGATGAATGATAGATTAATAAACTTACACGAATAACAATATCCAACTTGTCGAAATCCGGGTGCTTGATGTGGATAGAACGTTTGTCCACCCTGGTGATTACACACTTGTGTAATCTCGTGCCGACCGGTGCCAACTGTGAAACCAACATGAGGGAGGAGCCGCCCGATGTTAAATGCGGAAGCATTGAGCCCGTAAATTGCTTGGTTCCAGGGTCCACGGTGAGTAAACAAACAACAACCTATGATCAAGTGAAAATGGTATGAAATAACAAGCCTGAGACCAGGCAACGTGCCGCACAGTTAGGGGCTACACGTGGTCTAGTTGAAAAAGAAGGGTATGGGTTAAAGCCAGGGATAAAACGGGCAGTAGCAATGAATTAATTAATGATTTCTGAAAAGCCGCTGTGATTTACCGCTAGATCTCGTGCGTTCTATCGACGAATGGTTGAGGGCTAAGGATAAGATATTATCCTGAACAAAGGCTTGGTTTGTGAGCCGAAATTATACTCTTGTTGAGGCCTGGGCCCTACCAAAACCTACATACTAACATGACATGAATGTCGATCCGACAAAATAGCTTTCCGAGCATAAAATTTAGAAGGGCTATGACGGCAGCTTAATAAGTAATCTTTCCTCTCGGGATTCCGACAAAGTCATACACAAACCAAATGCGATTAATACTTCTATGCCCCATGAAGCGGAGTCGGAATGTGGCAGTACAACCTTTAGCAAAAGGTCACACTGGATTTCTCAGAAGGAGGAAAAGCGAAGGATTCACTTTGATTCGCAACATTATGCACAACGAATACATGCCAGAAGTAAACTCAAGCGTAGCATTCGATTATTCAGGAAGACGTTATGGCTGCAAAAGTAGAATAAATAAAAGTGGCCAGTAATGCAGTTACGATCTGAAAGCTGTTCCAGCCAATGCGCTTCACAGGCGTTAAAATCAACGAGGCGATCACTTTAATTCACAAGAGCATCGATAATTTGTTTGCGTCGAAGTTTTTCGCTAGCAATTTAGATACACAAAGCAGTCAACGAATAACCTTTAACTTCGTATTGTGAACTCTGACAGGCTGATTCGCCGCCACCAAGCGCAGTGAAAAATAAGTTCTACATTCAGCCAGTTAAGAGTTTCAGAGAGGGGTAACCGGTCCCGACGAACTAATCATAGTTCTATTAAGAAAGACAGTAATATTTTATGCACAAATATGGGTGGTCTTTTTTGTCAGGGAGAGGAGATAGGAATTATTCGCCTTGGCGAGAATTTATAAGGATACCAATTATGAACACGTATGAAAAGTTTACCATGCTCTAACCAAGATGGCATAAGCCTTAGGCCTGCCATTAAATAGCTTCAGGCTTAAATGGGTCTTCGACAAAATCGAATTCGCAAGAAGTATTATTCAATAGAATAACATCTATGACAGAGAACGTTTTCGATCGTAAGCGCCTTCGATTCGGTTGATAGAAACGTATTGCCTAGAATCACATTTCACAAAGGAGTTCGTTAGATGCAAACATTGGTCAATGTATTCCTATAATTTTGGACACGCTATAGTTTGCAATAGCATTCAGTCAACGTTTTCACAGTCTGTCGTGTCAGACACGGATAAAGGAACATTCTCTAATGATCTACGGCTATGGTCGTCATCGACCGAAGGAGGCAAACTCTAAGAATAGACTATCTACGTAAATTCTGAATGTAGCAGCAGTTTTCGATTGCACATTGTTTCTTGTATAATTGGATGTTATAGCCATCTCAGAGTACTTAATAGACGCATGATAGAAGTAAAAATCGGCTTTCACAAAATGGTAACACTGTTTGGTTAGCTCTCAAAATTGTCAGGCTTTGTCTACTAATTAAAATTTCAGTAGTTTTCTTTTTCAACTACTGCTTGTGATGATAGAGACAATCACTGCATGAAAATCGCATAAAAATTTTGCTGGCCACAATTAAACCTATACAGCATGCAAAGGCCGCATTGTTTAGGAGGTCAATTTGCGAGTCCCTTAACTACGTTTTTTAATAGCCAATTTAACCCTTTAATCTGTCAACAAGGACTTGGAAAACAACACAAAACCAAGAAATCTTACTGATGCGTTGAGTGAATAATCATTTTCCGAGCCCGTGTAGTGTGAACGACTGATTGCAATTTGATAATCAGAAAATTTTGCGACCAATGTAGTTTTGAGCTTTGATTTTATAACTGCATGCACCCGTACTCCGGGTAGAAGACAGTTGAAGTGAACAGCAGCAGATTCATCAATCTTCATGGAAAATTATATTGCATTAATCTTACCACCGAATCGGAAATAACGTTATCGACAGGTTTTACTTGAAGCACACGTGAAGAACTACAGTTTATCAGATCGAACGGGTCATTCACCGCGGGAGAAACAGCAAGCAGTGAACCCAATTTCAGTTTCCCTAAAACAAAATAAAATTCAACCGTAAGTACCTTGCGACAGATCTTTCGAGAGAAAGCACTTGACACCCACCAATCCACAGTCGATGATGTAACCGTGATCTTCTTCTGAATCTACGGCGCCGATCAAAACGGTATGTGGTCGGATGAACTTTTTCAAAACCAGTCTGTTGACCAAGCGAGGGTTGAGCGAAATATCGTATGTATTTTTGTTCTTGTTTTCTTCGGGCAAAATGGGTTGAAGTGTATGATGATCTTTCATGGAACACCGAACAACTTGGCCCACATTGAACATTGAATTCAACTCAGGTACATCCTCCTTATCAGATAATGAATATACACAAAACTTACGTCTAGCTGACCAGATTCAACAAGTGACTTGAGTAGTTGAGTATACCTGTCGCTTATGTCATAAATATTCACCCTTCCAAGCTGACCACGAGGAAGACAAACATCCAAATGAAACTTGGAAATTGATTTAATCAGACCGAGCGACAACGCTCCTATATCCATCTTATCACTGTAATGAAAATGTCAAAATCAAGGATGAAGCGAGTAGTGCGAAGCTGAAGCGAGCAGAACTGTTAAATATATGGATCATAAAGGAGGTGTGGTTAATACGACAGAATAATGTGTGGAAAAAAATAAAAGCAATTTACAAGAATTTTCAGGTGTATCTGAATCCATTTCACAGCGAAAATTAATGAGATGGCGAGCAAAGTATTACTCTTCTTAGCATAGATATTGACTTATCATATCCGTTGTATGCGAGTGGCTGGTTGAAAGCACGCTGTTTGGTCTGGTGCTTTTCATTTTATCAATAAGAATAAACCGGTGAAGCCAGCTGGCGTTCACCCACAGCACACTAGCAAGCACTTGGCTACGTAACACTCAGGTAATATTAAAATCCCACTAAATGTCTTCAGTACTCGTTTCTCTGTTAAATAGTGATCTGAAACCGAGAGGGATGTAGGCATATTTTATACTCTGGTTCCATTTTGACAAAACATAGTAAACCGTTAGAAGAAAACACCAGGATGGTGTATAAACAGGTTCGCCTTATAGAAACGGGGTTAAAAAAGAAACTCGCACATGCTATTTCTGGTCAGTCATATCTGTCTAGGCCTGGGCAACCTGACAGTAATACCGCCCACGTACAGTCTCTGACTGCGCGGCACTTTGCCTGGATCAGGCTTGCGCTTTCATATCATATCATCACAGAAGCTAGGTATGGTCTATTGCCACCAGTGAGACTGGATAGTTTAAAACAATATTCAAACGTCTTCTTAAACAAGAGGCGCAGATCATCACCAATATTTGGTAGAAACTTTATCAAAATTGAGTGCAGACAAAATATGGCGTATCAGAAAATGAATTCTCGCGGTTCGTGGTGTACGCAGTGATGTGAAAGCACAGGCTAGATCTAGGCAAAGTGCCGTACAGTCAGAGACTGCACGTGGGCTGGTGTACGCAGTAGCTATCGCTTAGCTCCAATCTGAGCATCTATTTTCAGTAATCGATCCTTGATTTTGATAAGACGGCTACCTGGGTTGAGAGCTTTATCCAGTCGCTCAACTGTCAGCGCCACAGAGATCACTGCCTCACACAACGTTGTAGTCATACAGCAAGCTTGATCCAGGTAGACTGCCACATAGCCATAGAATACATATAGGTTATTATACATTCAGGTTGCCCATGCCTAGACAAATATAAAAAGGGGAAATGGCAGTCAGACTCCAGCGTGTTTCCGCATGCAGCTCAGTACAAGTACCAAATCAATTTAGCAGGGTTAGCTGCGCAGTACAGAAGTAATGCACGGTTGCACATCCGTGCCCTGTGAGGCGGATGGAGGAAAACACGATATTGCTGATCGTACTCTGCAATTCCTTTTTGCTCAATCTCACTACACACGTTTTAATACTCATCCTGCAGCATGCAGCACGACAGCCGACCGACGTGAACCAATTCGACGTTTAACATATCCTAACACCAAAACTCATTTTCTAAAACCCCGCACAGCTACATAAATAGGTGCATGAATGTACGAATCTCGTGCCAACCAGGCCAGCAAGTTGCTCTTGCTCTCTGCTTAGATTCGTCGTCTATCTATGCTTGCCGTTTGTTAGAGACTTTATAATACCTCTTATAAAAACAAACTGACTGCACTAAATAGTTCAAACAAGTCTATTTTGCGCTGCTCAGGTGATTTTGTGCATCCTACTCACGCCAGTTGCGCAGCTGACACTGTGCTAAATATATTGGCCACCGGGGGTAAGAGGCATGCTGAAGTCTCACGAACATTTCTAATTTCTCTCATATCTGTCTAGACCTGGGAAACCTGGCATTATCTTAGCCCACGTGCAGTCTATGACTGTGCTGCACTTTGCCTGGATCAGGCTTGTGATTTCATACATAATCATGCACACTCAGGCCATAACATCCGCATTGCTTTAGGGTGCTGCAAGCTGCAATTCTCTACACTTATTCCGTACATTACTAGCGTTTGTCTACAGTAGCCTAACGTTTCTATTTTGCATAGTTTTCAATCCACTTCTAATTTGGATAGAAAACACTCGCTGATACTCAGATTTTCAAGACCGACACAGTAGATAATTATTCGAAGTGCGCACGCATACGTGCTTGTGCTGGTCTGACGACAGTTTAAATCTATTTTCCTAGTTCAAGAACCGGCTAAGTAGTGCTTCTTGTCGATTTTCTGTTAATGTCTTGCGATTCCGAGAAGTGTTCTTTTGCCAACGAATCCTTCTCAAACTCAAATGCTATTTGGGGCCATTTTGCTCGACATTTTCTATCATAACTACAGATATTTTGCAAAATTTATTTTGGCGCATGCAGTCCCTTTTTACGGGAATTTTCAAGCTTGTTACAGGCGATGGTGAAGGGCCTCTAGAAAAGCGCCGCTGAGGGCGCATGCCCTGGAAAACTATGAAGCGCCCATTTGCGTAATGCCCAAGGTAGACGCTTATCGAAAGAAATGCCCCCGTCAATTAGATTTGAGAATACTATCCAAATGCGGCGCGGAATATTTCGCTAGACATTACACCGAGATACACGATGGACTCTTCATCTGCCAGTTTGCAAGCCTTGCCCTACACACAATATCTTGGACCTTACAGAGACCCTATCGCCGTCGAGATATGGTTTCGTGAATTAGTTGCTCTTCGCAAGTTACAATGAGCTGAGCTATTTCAAATGGCTCCTTAGCACATTAACTCGCTCATCTAAGGGGTTTAGTTGCCCTTTTAAAGTACGGTTGCTGCGAGGTTGACAGAGGCTTTTTGAAATTAGCTGATCTCTTCTTGCGATTTTTCTTGCCTAACCATATTGGGCTTGGATCCAATCGCTGGTCCTTAACGTCGGGATTTTGAACTAGACCTCGTATATGACACCGAGAAAGTCTAGGTTCGGGTACTAATTAGCCAGAGATCCTTGAGAAAGTTTCGCTCGCATCTCTTGTTGTCACCGCTAATTCCTTCCCAAAGTAAGCTTGAACAGGGAATGCGAAAGAGCATATTGGTTGCGCCCGTCTCTGGCACATATCAGCAGATATGCCTTTAGCTACTTTTTCCAATATTCGGTTGAGATGCCAATACAATTAATTTCGTCATATATTTTAACCGATAACGTTGTATCACTATCCAACATTGGGTTACAAGTTCATATCTCGTTAAATATTTTTTCACTGTTTCAAAGCATGTTGATCCTGTCCGTACCTGATGAATGCAAACAGCATGAAAACAGTCGTACGATGTATGTGAGGGATATACATAAAAAACGTAAAATGCATCAAATTTTATAAAATCAAAATCGCATGCAGTAAAATTGTCAAGACAAGCTGCTTTTTATGCATATTTCTAATTGTCCGTTTACTTTTCAAGCAATTGCTTATCTGCTTGCTTTGCTTTATGCTGCTTGCCATTGTCTAGCTCCAGACGTATGCTTCATGGTCTATTATTGCTTTTAGCACTCGGAATGTCCTCCCCCATCCTTTAAGATTTGATTTTATTATGGTTGTATGGCCATCAAGTATTCAGTACCTGCCGCGTCATGACGTCATCATTGGATTTTTGTGGCTTTTTCTCGGGAGAACGCTTGCCAGGCGAAAACCCACCATACCATCAGACACCACCGCTAAACCTTTCGCTGAGCCCGGAGAACCGAGCCCACCCAGCTCGCACCAACGTGGAGGTAGTTCGGCAAACCCAGAATTGGACCGAGTGTAGTCGCCAATGAAGGGAGTGATAAACCATTGCATGATTTTCTACAATGAAAAAACGTGGTGGTGGTGGAGTGGTGTTAGTGGTGTACACAGCAATGATCCGTCAACATCTTCTCGAAAATACCTCACTTGATCTTGAACTTGTATTTCAGCAAGAGCGCTCACTTGATCTAGCGCATCAACAATCACAAACCTATTACTCACAAATTTCAGATGTATCTTCTGCAATTTCAAACCGGACACCTAAAGATCCAGAACCCGAGAAGCCTGGTATTGCTTCTATGAAGACTGACGTTATTTCTATGGATTTGATAGACACTCGCGATACCGTTGCCCTGCACCGGATGCTCTCTGTAAAGGCTGTGGCAAGAAAGGACATTATCATAAAGTTTGTCGTTCTGGTAAATCAACTACCGCATGTATTTCTCAACTTACTTCATCCATCACGATAGCTTCAATCCGAAGGAGCTTATCAAGCGCTATTGCACATATTACTGTGAATGACCGTCGTCAAAAACACTAATTGATACTGGAAGTTCTGAGAGCTATGTTGCTTCATCTATCGTTTCCAAGTTTAACTGGAAAGTATTTGAGTCACAAATTCAGATTTCAATGGCCAATACACATTTGACTGCATTCACAGAAGGTCATTCTTTTGGCACGATCAATTATAATGGTTTGTTTTACTCGCATATCAAACTATCCGTGTTACGAAATTTTTATTCTGATGTATTATTCGGTCATGACTTCTTACAACTGCATCATTCAGTTGAAATCCTCTTTAACGGTGCGAAACCATCATTTACTGTATCTGGCCTTCATGCTGCTCATATTAAATCACCAACTCTTTTTGGCGATGAAGTGCAGTGACTTTTGGATGATGAAATAATCGAAACCTCAAAATCTCCATGGAGGACCCAGGTTTTGGTTACCACCAACGAAAATCACAAAGGACGCATGGTCGTTGATTATGGTCAGACTATTAATCGTTATACCCAATTGGATGCCTATCCGTTACCTAAATTGAATGCATTAATTGACAAAATCGCCCAATTCAACATGTTCAGTACGTTAGACCTCAAAAGTGCGTATCATCAGGTTCTCATCACTGATTGTGAGAAACCATACACTGCTTTTTAAGCTTGCGGCGGTATGTACCAATTTCGTCGGATTCCTTCCGGAGTCACTAATGGTGTAGCATGCTTTCAGCACGTAATCGAAGAAATAGTTCGAAATGAGAAGCTTGAAGGTACTTATACTTACATCAACAACATCACAATTTGTGGTCAAACTCTTGATGAACATAATTAGAACTTGAGAAAATTCACGGAAGTAGCAAAGTTAGCTGACTGTTTATCACCATACTCTCATTCATATTCGGCGGGGAGAATGCTATGATTGAATTTTGCTGCTATATGCTTTATCACCTTCTTCTAGTCTTATTGTAATACTCTTTCTCTTTGCAGCCACTATACTCCAATTGTGATTTGAATAAAGCCTAGCTTACAGGCAATCATTCTTCTCACTCGTTTGTTTGATTGATCAATCAGTACAATTTATTCAAATCACTATTTGCAAATGGAACGGTTTCTGCGACCTGAGAAATTCAATGCTGACCCAAACGCCTCAGACGCCGCTAAACGTTGGAAACACTGGTTTAACACATTTTCTAATTTTCTCAATGAGCTGAACGAGCTCGAACCAGATAAGCTGAAAGTATTATTCAACTTCGTTTCCTCTGATGTATATGATTTACTTGCGGATTGTACTACATACGCCGAAGCCATTTCCACCTTGGAGGCTTTATATGTTAAACCGAAAAATGAAATTTTCGCTCGACATCTATTGGCGACATGCAAGCAAGAAGACGGTCAATCACTCGACCTATTCACTCATAAACTACGAAACCTTGCCAGGGATTGTAATTTCAATGCTGTCAGTTTGGAGCAGTATAAAGATGATGCACTCCGAGATGCCTTTATCAGCGGTATTCAGTCCACTGCAACCCGACAGAGATTGTTAGAACATTCAACACTCAACTTCCAGAAAGCATTCGATACAGCAAGATCACTCGAACTAGCTCTCAAACAATCTGAATCATATGCTAACAGGCTGCCATGCACCAACAATGATATCCCCCTTAACCAAACACAAATACACCCAGATACGCATGTAGAGGTGACTGCCGCCGCGCATACTGCAAAATGTTATTTTTGTGGGTTATCTAGGCATCCAAGACCAAAATGTCCTGCCAGAGAAGTTGTTTGCAAAGGATGTGGAAAAAAGGTCATTTTCAACGAGTTTGTTTGTCATCATCTGACACAAGAAGTAACCGTCCATCGACAAGTTCAGTTGTTTCCGCTTTGTTCTGTTCCGCTGCTCCTGTATCCCTGTCTAATGCAATCATTATTGTTTACGTCAAAGGCATCCGACTGCAGGCTCTCATAGATACTGGGAGCTCTGAGAGCTACATAAATTCCTCGGTTGTTCGTAAGAACTCTTGGGAACTAGTTCCGTGTATAAACAAAATAACTCTTGCTAATACCGAACATACGAGTCAAACCGAAGGCATGGTTTACCTACCCATTCGCTACAAGAAATCAGTTTATCCACAATTCAAATTTTCAGTCATGCCTAATCTGTGTGCAGATGTACTGTTTGGACATGACTTTTTGAAAATGCACGAAAAGGTCGAGATCCCGTTCGGAGGCCCCAAACCTTCGCTCTCTATATGTGGACTTATGGCAGCCAAAGTCACACCTCCGTCTCTCTTCGAAAACTTATCTGCTGACTGCAAGCCTATAGCCACTAAATCCAGACGCCACTCTTTTGTCGATGAGCGTTTCATCAGATCGGAGATTGAACAATTGTTGAAAGAAGGTATAATTGAGCCATCATCTTCACCCTGGCGGGCTCAGGTTCTAATTACTACCAGCGAACGTCACAAAAAGCGGTTAGTTATTGATTATAGCCAGACAATTAACAGGTTCACGCAACTTGATGCTTACCCTTTGCCAAGGATCGATCAACTAGTTGAAAATGTCGCTGTTTACAATGTTTTCAGTACTCTAGATCTGCGGAGCGCATATCACCAAATACCCCTACGTGACGGGGATAAACCATTCACCGCATTCGAAGCTGCCGGCAAACTCTACCAATTCCGTCGAATTCCATTTGGTGTGACCAACGGAGTCGCGTGTTTCCAGCGGATCATTGATGAACTAATAATCAAAGAAAAACTATCTGGCACGTTCGCGTACATTGACAATGTCGTCATCTGTGGGCGAGATAAAGCCGATCACGACAGAAACCTATCCAACTTTTTAAAAACTGCAGAAATGTACGGACTAACGTTCAATGATACGAAGAGTATAATTGCCGTGAGTTCTATCAAAATACTCGGTTACGAGGTGTCCAAAGGTATCATCAAACCTGACCAAGACCGCCTGGCCCCTCTAAGAGAATTACCACCACCAGTCGATCTTAAATCTCAACAACGAGCAGTTGGCATGTTTGCCTATTACTCCCATTGGATACCCAGCTTTTCAGACACTATATATCCACTTATCCATAACCGAGTTTTCCCCCTTCCTGAATCTGCGCTTACTGCTTTCAAACAGTTGAAAAGCCGTCTCGAGGATGCCTTGCTAATCACAATCGATCATGCGGTTCCATTGACAGTAGAAACTGATGCATCTGACGTCGCGATCGCCGCAACGCTTAATCAGAGTGGTAGACCAGTAGCTTTCTTCTCACGAACGTTGAATCACAGTGAGCAACACCACTCGGCTATCGAAAAAGAGGCGTGTGCAATCGTTGAAGCTGTCAGGAAATGGAGGCATTATCTTATAAACCACCCATTCAGACTAGTGACAGACCAGCGTTCCGTCTCTTTTATGTATGACAATAGACAGCGTGGTAAAATTAAAAACGACAAGATTCAACGTTGGCGTTTAGAGCTGTCACAATACCAATATGATGTGGTTTACCGACCAGGCCGACAGAATCAAGCAGCGGATGCACTTTCACGTGCCGTATGTGGTTTTGTGGAACCATTAATAAAACTGCGTCAGCTACATGATAACTTATGCCACCCTGGCGTCACCCGCTTCATGCACTTTATTCGAGCGCGAAACTTGCCTTACTCCTTGGATGAGGTCCGTAAAATGACTGCTGATTGTTCTGTCTGTTGTGAAATAAAGCCACAATACTTCAAACCTACAGGCGCCCACTTGATAAAGGCTACCCAGCCTTTCGAAAGACTCAGTCTCGATTTTAAAGGACCACTACCATCAACAAGCCGGAACCGCTACTTGCTAACAATCATCGATGAATATTCCCGCTTCCCGTTCGCTTTTCCTTGCCCTGACATGACATCACAAACTATCATCAATTGCCTTCTGGTAGTTTTCACAACATTTGGCACGCCGGGTTTTATACACTCTGATCGCGGTTCCTCTTTCATGTCTAATGAACTAAGACAATTCCTTCACAACAATGGCATCGCTACTAGCCGTACAACGCCATATAATCCACAGTGCAACGGTCAAGTGGAACGGCTCAATGGCACTTTATGGAAGTCGATTCTACTCACTCTGAAATCCCGTGGTCTCCTTACTGGCCAATGGGAGACGGTCCTTCTAGATGCATTGCACTCAATTCGGTCGCTACTGTGCACCGCGACAAACACCACACCACATGAACGCCTATTCGCATACAATCGTCGGTCAGCGACTGGTACTACCCTTCCTACGTGGCTAACTACACCCGGTATTGTGTTGCTCAAGAAACATTCCCGTGATTCCAAATACGATACTTGTGTTGATGAAGTTGAATTGTTAGAATGCAACCCGCAGTATGCCCACGTCCGTTTACCTGATGGTCGAGAAGATACAGTTTCAATCCGTCATCTAGCTCCAAAAGGTAACGATTGTCTGCAGGCCACTCGCCCTACTAATTTTGAGCAACACACTCCTGTTAATCCTGACGAACATTCTGAAACTCCTGAATTCGGTGGTGATGATTGCGCAAAGTCCCTCGCTCCTCGTTTAACTCAACCTGATGCAACTGAATCGAAACTCGAGGATCATATACAAAAACAACAAAGAGTTCATTCTTACAATTTACGCAACAGACAAGCATGATATTGCACATTTCTGTTTATCACCATACTCTCATTCATATTCGGCGGGGGAGAATGCTATGATTGAATTTTGCTGCTATATGCTTTATCACCTTCTTCTAGTCTTATTGTAATACTCTTTCTCTTTGCAGCCACTATACTCCAATTGTGATTTGAATAAAGCCTAGCTTACAGGCAATCATTCTTCTCACTTGTTTGTTTGATTGAT
>JACCGJ010012248.1:0-10693 GCA_013407085.1 Atriophallophorus winterbourni
TTTTCGGTGATTACTCCACAAATGTTTCGCATTCTTTATTCCACATACGTGAGACCAGTTTTGGAATATGGTTTGCCAGCCACCTATCCTCAAACTAAAGGAGAACGTGACCAGTTGGAAAAATTGCAAAGGCGGGCGACGAAACGAGTACAAGGATTGAAATCAATTCCTTATGTGGAGAGAGTTCAACGCCTCAACCTCATGTCGCTCAGTATTCGGCGTGTGCGCTACGACCTGATGCTAACTCGTCGCATATTACTGGGAGCTTATGGCGACGAGCTGCGCGAGTTTTTCCCTCTCGTGACGGACTCAAGAACCCGTGGCCATGCTCTAAAGCTTCAAAAGCGAGGGACACTACGCCTACCTCAGGGATTCACGCTCTCAACAAGAATTGTTAACTTGTGGAATGCGCTTCCGGAAGAGGTTATCTCAGCGAGCTCTGAAAACCAATTCAAGCAACTTTTGGATAAGGTGTTGCCTGTAATCACGGCGAAGCTGAACAACACTGGACAGGATTTCTTCAACTGAGGTTCTCCTGGACTAGGTTGCTGATATTAAGAGATGCGGCTTACAAGGGCTTGACCCCTGTCGTCTATCAAGAAGAAGAAGAAGCGGAATTTTTGAACATTTTGCTGATTAATAAAGGATGGTAAATTTACAAGGGTAAGAAAGTTAATTTTTTTTCGCGCAATGTCACACAGTGATGAAGTTTCATCTAGATTGCCTCGAAATAATCAAATGAAGGGGATGCGATCAATTCTGGAGCAGGGATTGAAAGAAAGAAAATAAAAGACAAAAGAATTATAAGAGAAATGGTGCGCATGAAGATTTAATTGTCACAGTAAAAATAAATTTACGAAATAAAGAAAGTTTTTTTTATAAATATATAAATTGACTTCTTGGGAATGTTGGTGGATGTGATTGAAGAAAAGTATATAAAAAACCGAAATTGAATTGAAAAAAAATATAGAAAATGAAGGGGATGGGGAGAGATTGTGGCTTAAATTGCATGAGGTTTGGGCCAGTTGTACGATCCAGAAAGTTGAAGAATTGTCGGAAATAAGGAAACCAAAACTGTTCGCCAGTAGGGCTTCCGGTCCATATAGAAGAATCAGTCGTATGCGGAAGGAGCAAGGGCCAGTGTCGGAGTTGGTTTGAGAGTCGGAGACACTGGAACACAATTAAAGATATTCTCTTCACCATCATGGTGAGAGGTTATCAAAGAGAAATAGTAAATCGATTATAAACGATAAAAAAAAGATCAAAAAACAGTATTTTTTGCATTTTTAGCGTTTTTTTTTCATTTTTTTGTTTTTTAGTAAATATATTATGACAAACCATATTTTCATATATAAATGGGTTAAATATAAGCAGATCACGGTTAAGAATATGGTCATATGGTGAAAATGATTATAATACGCACGGTTACGATGAAGAAGTGTGGCAATGTGACGAGACATGCCTAGACCTTAGGTAACCTGACACTACAGCTGCGTTATGAAAGATAATCATAAAAATTAATGTTTTAGATGTTACAATTTTCTATTTATTTAAGGATAACTATGTTTAAACCAAAAGGTGGGTGAAATGAGCCTATTGAAGTGGAAGCACAAGCCTGATCCAGGCAAAGTGCTGCGCAGACGGGAACTGTATGTGGGCTGAGCTACTGTCAGGTTGTCCAGGCCTAGACAGATACAATAGAGATACAATAAGTATAGATACATATACTACGAGTCCCAGGTTTTGATGCAACATACATAGACCTTAGGTAACCTGACACTTGTTAATACAATGTATTTTGTACATTGTGAACTGTTCTATGCGTGTGCTAATGTACAAAATACTTACAATTGGTTCAATAACCAGGAATACCGTGACAAAATATATTGTCTATAGAGATGTTTATTTTGAGAATTTCACATAGCGATGGAGCAGTAAGAGATTCTACGAGTGCTTTAAATTTACCTGTAGAAGTGCACATACGAAAATGGAGTGGAAGAGAATTCCGAAGATGTGCATACCTAATTAAAAAGAAGTTTTGTCGAACTTTAGTGCGAGTAAGGGGAATATGTAATAGCCTCATTCGGTTACGTCGTACATAACGATTACAATCTTGGAAGCGCATTGTGGGCCGAATCTTAACTTGGTGCTCTGTGATGATTCGGAAGAAAAGAGAAAGATTAAGGCGAATTCTACGTAACCATAGCGGGTCAATGCCTAGTAGACTGCATCGTACTTTATAAGATGAAGGATTAGAGTAGCCTAACATGATTTTGCTAATTCTACGTTGAAGGCTTTCCAAGAGTATACAGTCACGCCTAGCAATGTGAGAGTAGGCTATATTACAGTAGTCAAGAAGCGGTAATACTTTCATTTTATATAGACTCAGTCTACTTTCACGAAGGGGGAATTTTTGATTGATCAAACCAAAATTCTGTCTAGCTCTTGCTATGAGAAATCTTACTTGTTCGTTGATAATTAAGAGATGAAGAATACCTAAATCCTAAGTCTTTGATTTCGTTAGAAGGTGCGAGTGGTGTATTGTTGAGAATGATACTAGCAGGGGGTATTGAGCAGCGTATACCCATGAATTGCGTCTTCAGAGCTGAGAATTCTAACCCCCATTGTGAGCCCTAACTTGAAAGGGTTGAAAGATCATCGTTGAGGGAGTCTATAGCCTGTGATATCTCTATGGCTGGAAAAGCTAAGACGAGTTTAATATCATCCGCAAAGATAAAGAGCTTTGAGTTTTTTTACAAAATGTTGCACATCATTAATATATATAAGGAAAAAAAGAGGACCTAGTACGCTACCCTGAATGACTCCACTTGGTATAGGTTGTGTTTCAGAGGATATGCCATTAACGGAAACAGAGAAGGTACGATCAGAAAGATATGAACAAAACAAATTAAATAGGGGTCCGGAAATACCAAGTGATGATAATTTTCGAAGAAGAAGAGAATGAGGGACCTTATCAAATGCTTTGGTAATGTCTAAGAAAACTGTCAATATAGCTAATCCATGATCTATGGAGGTGGTTACATAGTCTAAATATTCCAACTGACAGGTAATGCAAGACTTCTGATTTAAAAAGCCATGTTGGAATGGAGAGAAAGCGTTTGGGCCTAAGTAAGCTATTAGTGCGTTCTTGATCAACTTTTCGAATAGCCTAGAGAGAAAAGGTGTATGATTAATTGGGCGATAATTAGTGATAATGTGCGAATTCCCTGTTTTAAACCGAGGTATAATGACAGAATGTTTCCATTCGAGGGGAAATATACCAGATTTAACAGAAAGATTAAACAGGTTTAATAAAATTAGAGGTATATCATCCGTATTTAGTTGCAACATTGCTGAAACGAAGCCTACAGTATCAGGCTTGTAAGAAGCTTTGCTTCGCCGACACATTGCGCTAACTTCTTGTAAACTAAAGGAGATGGAATCAATACACATTGAATTATTATTTTGATTTGGGAGTACAGGGTGTACGCTGGTATTTTGACCTGGAATAGGGTACATGGTGGTATTGAATGATTGGCTAAAATAGTTTAAAAATAGCATACTTATTTCTGAAGAATCTGATGTGGATGATTCCATATCATCATGGGGGAACACAATTGTAGAAATTTCATGTTTACTTAGATTATATCGAGATCTCGTTAGATTATTCAAAGACTTGGTCTTCGAAGCACCGTTCAGGGCCATTCTTTCTTGATTCTCGATGAATTGTAATTTGATCGTTGTAAAAGAGCTAAGGAGTTCCTTGAGACGTAAAAATGAATAAAAGTCTGGTGTGTGGTTTACAAAAGCAGAAAGACGGGCTATCTTTTTTTCAAGAAGGTTTATTTTATCAAGTTTAATTGATTTAGTTTTCCGAGAAGTTGATGCAGTTACGAGACATTTAGATAAGTTCTTATGGAATATTGAAGAGATAAGGTTGAAATCCGGAGATATAAAAAAGTCAGTCCAATCAGAGTTTCTAATTAGAGTCGAAAACTTTGTCCAATCAACATAGAGACGACCATTAGCTTTGCTGATGGAGGTCCGATTCTCACAAAAATGAAGTTGACACGTGACCATGTTATGGTCACAACCAGGAAAGGGTGCTATGACTTTCACATTACTAGCATTAGGACCCAATGTAAAAATAAGGTCTAGAAGGTTTGAGTGCCTTGTAGGTTTATCAACTACTTGGGTGTAACCTAGTAGGTTGATTGCTTCGGAAGAAGAGGAAAATTTTCTAGATTGCAGAGGCGAGTTCCAGCATGTATAAGGCATGTTAAAATCACCAGCTATAAGTTTATTTTTAAAAGGGTTCAAAGAAACTTCAATAAAAGCATTTTTAATCTTATCAAGATTGTGTAAGGATGGAGGAGGTGGGTTGTAAATACAACCGAAAAGGGCATCTAATGAAGGTATATGTATCCATATGGAATCATCGATTTCATCCAGTGAGGAAGAACAATGATGATTGGCAGGAATATTCTTAGTAATATATATGATGCAACCACCACCACGAGTGGAGCACCGATTTTTACGAAAAATATTATAATTTGGTAGAGAAAGTGTAGCGTCTATATCTTCATCAGTTGTCCAAGTTTCAGTGATTAGAACTACATCAGTTGGGTTAGCAGACAGGAAAAATTGAAGATCAGACATTTTGGAAGAAATAGTCCTCGCATTAAATAGAAGGATGCTGATGGCGGGAGTACAGATAGATGTGTTAGTGATGGGGACCTGGGATTTCGAACTAGATTGTGTTAAATCCTGTATACGGGTGGAAACACTGGTGGAAAATTTGACTGTGGTGAATAGTCTTGGTAAAAATGGCTGGGGGCATAAGATGGATAAACCTGTGGAGCAGGTTGTGGCCAAGATGAAATACTGTGCATGTTTCTTTGGGGTGACATGACAGTATGTGGATTGGGATAAACATAAGGTAAATTAAAGTTGAGGTGTCCATTTCTATTTGAACTGTGTTTTTGTGTCTGGTCACCATGCTGATTGGAGTAAGGGTAGGAATACCATGTAGAATAATTAGGGGAACCATAAAGTGAATACCCACAATACTTGTAAATGGAAGGTTGCGTAGGTAATGGATGGAGATACTTTCTAGAATATCTAGAATTACTGTTCCTAAAAGAATCGTTCACCAGTGGCTTAATGCTTGGTGGTTTGTTTAGAAGGGGACCTATTGCTTTGAACGTTGGAAGTTTAACCTTTTTGACGTCCTTGGGATTTGGTCGAGGGATAGCTTGTGGCTTAGCAGTATCCTGGGGTGCAGCCGGTGATCCGGCGTCTGAGCTGATTGTAATATTTTCAGGTAGCATGTCTATGTCGGTCGAGGTGGAAATCTTATTACAAGATGGGGATTGAGAGCTTACTCTCACTGGAGCGGGAACTTGGCGGGCAAATTTACGTTGTAGGGGTGTGTTGTCGCGTTTAATTAACACATTCGAGAATCTAGCAACAGAAGCTAGAACGTGCTTATTTTTCAACACATGAGAAGCATAATTCTCATTATTAAATTTAAAAAGAATGGGGGTGCGGCCAGCAATGGATGATTTACGAAGCCTGGTAAGCGATGCTGAGTCAACCGGGAGGCCGTAATGAGAAAGAACTGACCGTTTAAGTTCATCCAACGGGTATTTATCTGCTATATTTAAAAGGATTAAGTTCTTCGCTCTGATTCTCCGTTGCTCTATTTCCGAGGTTAGAGATTCAACGAAGCGTCCTGTGCGCTGAAGCAGATCATAGTCAACATTATAATTGGGGTCGAGAAGTATTACCAACGGTTCTAGCACCGTAAAAAGGCGCGATATACTGTTCACTTTATCCACCATGGTTTCAAAATTAGTCTCCAAATTGTGTAATTTAGAGAGTAGAGTAGACATATTCGAGTCTAGTACGACTGAACATTTAGTCGATCGTGGAGTGACACGTGAGTTTCGAGATGTTTTAAAGTATTTAGAAAGCACCATATTTAGTGAATGAACGTATGAATCAATATATGCGATAGTGAGAACAAAGAAACTTGCCGAGTTTCAAACTGCCCGCTTAATATATTTACTGAAGAGCATTGCCTTTTGCTACAATTTGTAGGCTTCTGTTGCAGAAGAAGAATGTGAAGACAATCAAGACAGTAGTTTGGAAGATGTTTTATAACAGGATTTTGTGAAAAAACACTAAAAAACACATGGCTTAGTTATTGTTATTCTTATTACAGTGATCTATAGTATTTTATTCAATTTTTATTAAAATGTTCAAAGGAAAAAAGAAAAAATAGAAATTCATAGAGCAATTGGTCAAGGAGCAATAGGGCAAGTAGCAATTGTCGCGGAGCAATTGTCCGAGGAGCAATTGTCCGATGAGCAATTGTCCGAGGAGCAATTGTCCGAGGAGCAATTGTCCGAGGAGCAATTGTCCGAGGAGCAATTGTCGCGGAGCAACTGTCGGGGAGCAATTGTCGAGGAGCAACTGTCGGTACCCCACCGGCAAGGTAGGCCATGATCTCCAGGTTGGTCCTCAGCTGGAGAGGACTGTTCGGGTTGTACTTCTTGGGAGCGCTGGCGCTGCCGCCGGACTTGTAATACTGGGTGATCGGGGTCACTGATAGCCTTCTTGAAGAGGTTTTGGATGACTCCCCGAACTTGACTCGCCAAGAGCTGGACTGGGACTGCTGCTGCTTCTTCTGGGAAAGAAAAGAAAGAAAAAAACAGTTGAGCTTCATTTCCAACAAACTATTGCAAAGTATAACGATGTTCATGCACAGTATTTGGAAGTACTAAGCGATCTATAACAAAGTATATGGCAAGATATTGCGAAGTATAGCAAAGTTTAAACGAAGTTTGGCGAAGGTTGCGTCAAACTGAGTCTAACTCAGCTTTTCAGTCTCCAACTTGGCCTTCAGGTTCAGAAACTGCTTAGAAACGTCCGGATGCTTCGACATGATGTGGCCGACTATGCATTGGGGGGTTGCCCGAGGCCGGGCAATGGACTGGCCACAATCCTCGACTTGGCAAAGAGCTCGAACTTCTCTTTCCTTCGCACCCTTCTTCACAGCCTCGTTTTTGAAGAAGTTCCAGATCGGTGATCTGGTAGGCTTGTGCCGGTAGGTGGTGTGATGAAAGTCGTCATCATCATCATCATCTGACGGCGGCGGAGACCTCTTTCTTGAGGACTTGGGGGTCCAGGGGTCTTTGGACGGCAGCTTGACGTTGAGGGTCGGGCTCCTCTTGGACTTCTTGGCCGAGGCCGAGTCTTTGTCCTTGTCCGACTTGTGGTGCGTCTTCGGAGGGCTCATGATGGAACTATGATGAGACAATTAAATTTTCATCCTATTTATAGCAGACAATAAATAGCAGACAAAATATTAAAGTACAAAAAAGTACAACCCTTTGTCTACTGACCGTAACACTAGTAACCACCTCAAATGTTAGCTTATAGCAAATAAACAAGCAGTCTGTTGCTAAGTGGCTTACGTCGGTACTTTCAGTCACCATCGTAGTTCACTTGTCTGGCGGTGTCTATCAACAAGTCAACAAGTGCCAACATCAAAAACAATTCCCGTAGAAGGGTTAAAATATTAAAGTACAAAAATGAACACTTCGCTTCTAGCGAATACTTCGCTAATATTCGTTTACGGCGAAGTTTGAACTTGCACTTCGTTTTAAGCGAAGCGAAGTATAACGAATTTTTAGCGAAGTTTATTTTTGCCCTTCGCCATGGCGATAGCGAAGCGAATATTCAACAATATTCGTTTCGCTTCGCAAGTTCGCTTCGCTTTAAATCCCAAAGCGAATTATTCGTTATTGTCTGTTCTCCATGCCTCACACATGTGACAAAATTCACCGGTCTTTTTAGCCAGATTGGTTAGAAGCCAGACGTTTTCCATGCCTTACCACAACCAATCCAGCTGGCCTGGTCCCTTCACGTGACAAACCCAGTCCTGGTAACAGCATTCAGGTTCGGTGGTATCGTTGCATCTCCATCCGTTATATTCGAATCTGCTTCTAGAAAGCAAAGTTGACGAATATCCCGCTCAATCACTACCCCTCTCGATTGCACACAAACTTGTCTTACTAACCCATCTTTCGACAAAACACATTCAGTTACTCTACCCAAGGGCCAGGATCCACGAAGTGTTTCGTCGTTCATCACGAGAACTAAATCCTCAACCCTCAAGTTTCGGTGTTTTAGAAACCACTTTTGGCGGGTATGGAGTGTATACAAATATTCATGTAGCCATCTACGCCAAAAATATCAGCTAGATAAGAGGCTTGCTTCCATCCTCGCAGATAATTTTGAGCAACAGAAGTGGGTAGTCCCGCATTTCCTCGTAAGATTAATAGATGGTTAGGTGTCGAGGCCACAGCTTCCGCGGAATCCGATGAGGCCGGAATTAATGGACGATTGGTCAGTATACGTTCAGCCTCGACCATCAGAGTGTTTAGTACTTCATCTGATACAACTTGCTCCAATAACAATCCAAACAGTATCCTTCTAACAGACCTGATAACACGTTCCCAAACACCACCACGATGACTTGCATATGGAGGTTGGAAATGCCACCGTGATCCTTGTGATGCGAGATGTTCGTTTATTTCATGTTCATCCCACTTTATCACGCATTTTCGAAGCTCTCTCTGAGCTCCAACGAAATTTGTTCCATTGTCACTGTAGATATCTGTAGGTATTCCACGTCGCTCAATAAACCGTATTAATACCATAATGAACGATTCTGTTGATAACGAATGAGCTTCGGCAACCAGCGGAAAGGCGTTTTGATCGCAATGCACAAGCGTCTGCGTGAGTGCAAAATTCGCGACAAATGGCGATGAAACAGCTCCGAAAGGATGAACCGCAATCTGGTATTCAGTAGGAGTTTGAGATAAGTCACTGTTCGGCCACCACAAAAACCTCAGAGCACCTCGGTCAATAACAGGTACAGAAATTTGCATGAACATTTCTTCAATGTCGACAGAGAGCGCGATCACCTATTTACGGAATCGCAGAAGTATACCAACTAAGCTACGCAGTGTATCTGGACCTTGGTATAAACAATCATTGAGTGATACACCTCCGAACTTGGCGGCGCAATCATGTACAACCCATATCTTACCAGGTTTCTTAGGGTTAATAACTGCGTGATGAGGAAGATACCATCGAGGTCGAAATTTTGTCGACAATTGATGATCTGGAACATGAGTTGCATATCCGCGGATAAAATTGTGTTCCATCACACTTGCAAACCTTTGAAGTAACTCAGGATCTCGCAGAAACCTAGAACGCAGACTCTGTAAACGCGACCTTGCTTGTTCACGGTTGCTGCAGAATCTGTGGAAATCCTTTTTCCGAGGTGAGCACACTTCAAAATGCCCATCTTTCAAACGACAATATTTCTCGACAATTTGAACGGCTTTTATTTCGTCCCTCGACAGTTGTTGATCACATGAGGCACTATCCTCGAATTCATTATTGTACATCAACTCCAATTGCTCAGCTACATCCGTGTCTTCCCGTTGCACACTGAACACAAACTTGTTGCGTGTCGGGTCTGAGATAAGTGGTCCAAGAACCACCCAGTCAAGTGTTGTTTGATAAGCAAAGGTTTCGTTACGGCGACCTAATCTCTGCTCCATCACCCAGTGTGCCTCCGGTACGTCTGCTCTAATAAGCAGGCCAATAGTTTTATCAGGAATGTCAGGCAAGTCAAGGTCTTTCGGATGTTCCCACGGCATGGCGTTTATAGCAGCTTAACAACTATTGTTTCTCGGTAACTCCGGTACACGTGCAAAACGTCTTTCACTGGTTGGATTCCCAACTTTATTAGAAGACTGCTTTTCTTCAGGGACACATCAGAACCATTATTCAACATAGTGTATGTATCTACTGCGCCATTTGGTCTCAATATAGTAACAGGAAATGTGCCTAGACGAACACGTTCGTAACTAGTATTCAGACTGTTACATTTCAGAGAATTTTCAGTTTCTTCCTTCTGGCCTATATGAAGGAGGTGACTGTGTCTTCCGTTACAGCCAGAAACAGAACACAGGCCTTTCTTTCGACAATCCGTAGCACGATGACCTCTGAAAAGACACAAGAAACAAGCCCGATGTTTCTTGACAGCGTTCCACCGATCGGTCACATAATAAGATCTGAACTTGTCACACTTCTCCAAATAGTGTTCACTACCACAAACATAGAAATTAACGGCCATCTTCGAGTGAAACTGGTCCATTTGATTCACCGTATTATGAATACGCTCAAATACTGTTCCTGTCTTGTCAGTCACCTTCACATTTGCTTTCGTTGCGATTTGACCGAAACGACTACGACTTATTCGCGCTTCGTCTGCTATGAAACTTTGCAAATCGTGGAACTTTGGCTGGCGATTGTCTCGGTAAATCACATCAACTAACCTCGCCCACCGATCCTGCAATTCGTGTGGCAGCTTAAAGACGACTAATTCAAGTGTCGTCAACGAATCTAGGTCCGCATCGCAATTCATTTGAGATAGAGCAGTCTCACAGTACTGCATCTCTATCGAGATTTGTGTCAGCGAAACCCCGTTTGACTTTACTTCTTCCATGGATGAAATTAACCGGTCAATCATTGACCGCGCGATAACGTGAGTCTGTCCGTAGAGATCAGTTAATATCTCTCGCGCCCTTTTGTAGGCAGTTTCGGGCAA
>JACCGJ010012254.1:0-15759 GCA_013407085.1 Atriophallophorus winterbourni
CAGGAGAAGTGGCGAGGGCGAGTGACTGGCGCCTGAAAACCAGTTTGCTTCGGGCAGATGGAGCTCGTTAGCCTGGGAGGGCATTTCATCTAGGGGAAGGAAAACCCTGATTTTAAACCTCCGCTGCCTTGCGGGATACCCGATCGCGGGAACGGCTTCGGGAGAAAACCCTGAGGAAAAATCTGGAACAGAGTTTGGTGGACGGTTAGTTGGTGCACACCAGCTCTTTCTGGCAACTCTCTGCTGCCTTGCAGGTTACACTTGGTTGTGCAAAGGCTAGAGAAGCTGACTGGAACAAACGCCGAGTGGTGCTGGGGACGCCGCTTTGTATCCAAATTCCCAAGAATCTTCACTGAAGCCGAGGAGATAGTCGCACAAAGTAAGTAAAGTAAGGTACAAAAAATCATATCAATCACCAACTTTTTCCCCGAAGTTAAAACAAATATTAGTTTGACAATAAAAAATCCTCCGACATATCGATCATGTACCAAATGGTATTTTAAACTCTTGTTTATTTAAGAGGCAACAGGAACGGAATTGAGATTACATAGGCCACAAGTAGAGATTTTGTCTTCAGAAAAGTCGTGATGATTAAAAGATCTGACATCCATACTAACTAAATCTTGAAAAATGTACATTTCCAAAGCATCCACAATCCAAATGTGAAATTCAGTTTGAATCTCACTGACGATTCATCATCGTATGCATAAATCAGAGACCAGTAGATGGATACTGCCTCTGACATAACTCTCATTTGATATAATACTCAGGAACTACTCGAAAAATCCATAGTCGACGTCGATCGAAGGAGGCCAACAACAACAACTCGAGAAATCTAACATTTTCCTTACAACAATGAATCTACATATAATACACTATAGAAAACTGGTGAGATGAACCGTGGTCATTTTCAGAGATACGAAATTTACCGAAGCGCGTTATCTGACAGGGCATGTGCAGTTGAATTTACTTCGTCGCGATTGGATAGATAGACTAGATTTGCGGAACTTATGTGAAATAACGTCCTTCTTGTTAATCGAGCGTATGCTGAACAACGTTTCGCAGACCACATGACGTCCACTATTAAGTCCGAGTTAGACCGTCGCATGACATTGAACGCAATTCTAAAGCTGTCACCAGATAATCAGACAGTGCACCGTATGTATGAAAAAACAAGCCTGATCCAGGCAGTACCACATAGTATGACTGCGAGTGGGCTGAGATATTGTCAGGTTGCCCAGACCTAGACAGATATAGGAAATAAAAATGGTAGTATATAGACCCAAACATGGTCTATTATGCAGTTTTTAAAGCTGTCAATAAAAAGTTGGATCGAATCTAGTTCGTTGGGATTATCAAATCTCTCAATTACTCTTCTTGGGTTGTTACCATGGAGTCTCGCAACCATTTCCATCTTGTTTCTAACATCTATATAGGCATGAGCAACCTGATAGTATCTTAGTCCACTGTGCGACACTATGCCTGGATCAGGCTTGTGCTTTCATACATACATACTACAGATATTGTAAAATGCTATGTTTCTGTGCGCATTTTGCCTATTATTTCAAATGGCCCATTAAAACTAACCTTTGGTACCAATATCTTCTCTCGAGTCCTGAAGATATATTCACAGCTCGCAAATGCGGAATGTGTTTTGTGAAACTTAATATATTTGATGCACACATTTAGATCGAATTTGCTGATGACTACACAGAGGAATTTTGCGATATGAAAACATCTCTTGCCATATTTCAACAGCTTATAGACACAATGCTGATCGATTTGTTAGGTACTACAACGTACTTAGATTGGAGATGAAACACTGACGAGCTCAGGGACTATTCATCTTGAGATGTTGAGCATACTAGTAACAATAGATTTCGTCTTTCTAGCGACAAATGTAAATATTTCAGATTCATTCAAAGTACTTTAGTTTAATTTTCGAATACAGCCGCCGTCATTATTTCGATAACGCCATTGCTGTTTACAGTATACCTCCTATTAATAACTTGATTGATCTTCGAGCATTTTGTCATTATAGTGCATTCTAACCTGAAGTGAATCGCGTACATACAGCAGCTATATTACCTGAGGCTTGCAGACCACTATTAGGCGGATCGTTTGGATTCCACTCGGGCGAAAAAAGATGTCACACTGAGCTAGACGCTAAGGTAAGTTTCTTTATCCCAGCGTGACACGTCATTGACAGACCGCCTAGTTGTTTCGTCTAGTGTCAAGCATGTCCTACGAGTAAGGCACTGCATGGTATATGATATATGCATGGTATGCATGTATGATGTATGAAATCACAAGCCTGATCAAGGCAAAGTGAAGCACAGTCATAGACTACACGTGGGCTAAGATACTGTCAGGATGCCAAGGCCTAGACAGATATGGGAAAGGAAAATAACAAGGATACTCAAAGTCTATCATGATTGTACAACATGTGACGAGACCCACATATCCTCATATGATTTGATACCCGTTGCCTGCGTAGAATTGCTCGCATTCGGTGGCAGCATCGTGTTACAAATATAGATGTCTGCAAGCGGGTGTTAGGACCAGGTGGCCACGGACTGAGAGAAATGCTGATGCTTGCTCGCTTGCGATGGTTGGGACATGTATTAAGAATGCCTACTCACCGTTTACCGTACCGCGCCTTATTCGCAGAGCCTGACAAAAGCTGGGAGAAAAGATCGAGTGACCAGTCCATGACGTGGCGCGTTGGGATGAAGAAACTCACCGTAGCGCTAGGCTCAGTTGGGCGTATTCGTTTGCCTGGGTGGGGTCCAAAAGCTCCACCTAATAGTTGGCTGGAGACCTTACGCGATATGGCCACAAACCGAAGTCAGTGGCGCCAGTGTATTTTATTATGTGTGTCATAATTTTTTTATTCGGTATTATTTTACATAAAAAAACAAAAAAAAACAAAAACAAAACAAAAAACCCAAAAAATCGCATGCAGTGAAACTACAAAAACAAGCTGCTTATTTGTGCATTTGCGTATTCCGCTTGCTGCTTTCCCTTTTCCACGCGCTCGCTTATATGCTTTTCCTGCTTCATATTGCTTGGCACTTTGTCTGGCTCCAGACTTGTGCTACATGATGATGATGATGATGATACGATTGTGTATGAATTGACAAAACACCGGCCATTTTTTGAAAAGGTTGACCAGATCCGAACAGACAAAGATGATAGCGATACTATCGCTACGCAGCGGACAGCTACTTGTTCGAAAGCTAATCTCAGCTTAGCGCTTGCTAGATGACACGACAACGTAGGTGTTACTCGAGTCAAGGAAAAGTAACATGCAAGCAGCACACGAAGCAAGCAGATATCGAAAAATCACACAATAGTACGCAGTAATTACGAAAGAAAAGTCAAATGTGGCAATCGATTTCTATTTTTTTCTGGTAGGTTGAATGAAAAATGACACGACAGACAATAACAAGAAAACGAGAAAGATTCAAACTAGGAGGGAAAACAATATGCTAAAAGGAGCGTGATGGTATGAAAAATTAGCAGTCGAAATTAAAATCAATTCTCGGTCGGCAACAAACATTGAGATCCAATAATTAGCGGAGGGCTCCCTCGAACATTGTTCCTACTGTTTCCATGACCGCGCAAAAGCAATTCGCGTTGAGTTGTGAACTCTGGGACATATTTGGACGCTTCGTGGAAGTAAAACGATCACCAGTGTGGGGTAGTTTATCAACGCCAATACGCAGGGGAGCGAGAGGGTTTGAACCGTGCTTTGATCTTCCGCTGTATGGCAATTGGTAATGAGGTATTAAAACGTCACCGAACACAGACTCCTGAGCTAACACTACCAATTTTTTCAGTTCGTGGTCTCTTGATAACAACCGTTTGAAGACATATTAGCAACATGATGCTGTCACCGAAATCGAGCAATCCTTGGCGGGCAACAGCTTACAAGGGCTTGAGCCCCTGTCGTCTATCCAGAAGAAGAAGAAAGACGGCGGATATCCTTGGCTCGGATAGACCGTTTTACAACTATTGAGAAACGTGGCCCACATGCTTGCGTTGTAAACTTTGGCCTTATTGTGGCAAGATACATCGCGTCGTAACTATATGTGAAAAATATTAGCAAACGATACACGTTTTGCATACACACGGTTGCGCCGAGACTGGACCTTGACGTGGTGCAGCGGCTTGCGTGCCTCGATGATCCATTGAGCTATACTGGGTGATGTCTTCGTGGCATCTTCAGAGTAACTCATACCATGTTGGTCAATGGTGAGAAGCCAGACAAACAGTCTCCTTGTCCCTCGCGGACATTGTATACCAGAAGAGGCGTATGAATCCGCAAGGATCACCGGCTCGACTGGTTGGGATGATGTCGGGAGTCCCTGTTTGGTCTCTACCTCGCGAATGGCTTGTGAACTGTACCTACAGTATCCGGCCCCGATAGGTGCGATCCTTAATCTCGCTCCGCTGCCTTGCGGGTTAGGCTTTCGGGCCAAAGGCTTTAGGTGGGAGTCCTCAAGATCAACTCCTCTACTTCGGCCTGGGCAACCGGGTAGTATCACGCCCACACCCAAAAAAGGGTGGCACTTTTTCATTTTCAAATGATTGTATATATATATATATATATATATATAGTCAATAGTTTTATTGTGGTAATAAAAGCTGATAGCTTGTAAGAAACCACTGGGTGGTGTACAGAGGGTCGCACAAAGCGTGTTAAAAAGCATAGATGATGAGAGAAAAAACGGAGGCAAATAGGCCTTATAGACTTAAAGGAGCTGTCGACGAGTTTCAGATTTGCATCACACAGGTTTGGATTGTGAAGAGTCGCGGGAGTTTTAGGTGAGTTATTTACACTTGTTAGGCGCAAAACACATGCTATACCTTTGAGCATCAATTGCCAGGCTCGTATTATACGAGGGTGATCTCCCAGGAGTGTGACGTCATCCGCGTACTCTAGATAAGTAGCACTCTCGTTCGGCATAAGTTTAACACTAGCGCCCAGCAGAAGCTTTCCTTAATTAATCGTCGATCCCGAAGTAAAAAAGGAACGGCGAGAAATGGCAACCCTGGCGCACGCCAACAGGGATACTGAACGAGGACGACAGGTTCAGGTTGCACAGGACGATAAGTGGCTAGGTCGCCAATTGAGCGTCCAGATTTCTTCCGGTGGTATGCCAAAAAAGAGCGCCCACCACTTCAAACAAAACAGTTCACAGATTTCTTCTGGTAAGATGGTTACCTGGAATGTAGAGCAAAAACTCCCCTCACCATAGGTGAGGAGACATTACTGCATTTCAAAGACCAGGTAAATACAATATCATTATTCAATTAGGGGCAAAATGCAGGAAATAGTGAGCTCCATACGGCATCAAGTCTATTCTTGAAACACATTACAGAGTTAGAGTTCACGACATCTTCAGGTAGGCAGTTCCAGTAGCTTACTACTCTTCCACTGAAGAAGTGCTTACGAGCATTAGACCTGACATGTTGTTTGGCCAGTTTCAGAGGGTGACCTCGAGTACCCACATTGGGTGCGAGAACATACATTTCACCTGGTGAACAGTACTAAAACCGGCCATGATCTTGAAGGTTTCTATCAGGTCCCCACGCAGCCGCCTTCTTTTCAGTGAAAAGAGCCCTAGACTTAATAGTCTTTGCTCATAAGATCTACCTGATTGCCCTTCGATCATACGAGTAGCAAGGCGCTGAACACCCTCAAGCCCTGCAATATCTTTTTCAAGATAAGGTGATCAAGCTTGAATGCAGTACTCGAGATGAGGTCTAACGACAGCCTTGTATATCGGTATGAAAACCTCCGGGGACCTGCAGGATAAAACTGATCGAAGGCGAAACAGCGCGCTCCTAGCACGATATGCAGCAGCTGCACATTGATCAGCCCATTTGAAGTCCGCAGAAATCTCTATACCTAAGTCGCGTACTCTCGGCACCCCAGTTATCACAAGTGTACCATCTGGGCCAGCTACCGCCAGCTTCTTGCCGACTTTCGGCAAGAGATAGCTTTTTGAGAAGTTAACTGGTAGATCCCATGTAACAGACCACTTGATAACCTTTTCAATATCGTCAATAAAATCACGTTCGTTCGGTGATCCAATAAACTTGACATCATCCGCAAAAATGTAGCAGGGACACTTAAGCGCCGCTGCCAAGTCATTGATGAAGATAAGGAAAAGTAGCGGCCCGAGTACTGATCCCTGCGGTACTCCACTCGTAACCCTTACTTTCGGTGAGTACGTACTACCCACCCTGACACGAAAGTACCTGTTGCTTAAGAAGCCTACTATCCAGTTCCTTAGAGGACCAGCGATACCCATAGAGCCTAGTTTGGTAGCGAGCAGTCTATGGTTCACTGAATCGAAAGCCTTGCAGAAGTCCAAGTAGAAAACCTCAACCTGTTGGCCCTTATCCAATTTTCTGGTGACCTCGTTTAGAAAGCCCAAGAGGTTTGTTAGGCACGACTTTCCTTTAAGGAAGCCATGTTGAGCAGAATCCAGCAACTTAAACGCAACTAAATGCCTGCAGATCCGATCTCTGATCAGCCTCTCTAAGATCTTACACAGAATGACAGTAAGGCTTACCGGTCTATAGTTACAGACAGATGAACGACTGCCGCTTTTGTGTATCGGGATAACATCGGCTAGCTTCCAATCACTCGGAATAACTCCATGCACCAGCGATGCGTTAAAAAGACCCACGCTCTCAGCTAGTACGGGCGCAAAGATTCTAATAAACTGAGGGTGAATACCGTCTGGGCCTGCAGACTTATGTGGGTTAGTTGCTGCAAGCTGAAGTCTAATCTCCTCATTAGTGAAATATAGTCCCTCGAGTGCAGCAATGCCATCCGTTTTTACAGAGACTGGTGTGATAGGTGGGTCTATTTGGCGGTCAATTCTCTGGACTGACTAAAAGTGTTTGAGAAACGCGAAAGCCTTTTCGACATCTGAAACTATATGGGGTCCGTTATCCTGTTGCAGGTTACCGATCCACTCGCGCGTTTTGCCTTTAGATTGGGCATAGCTATAGTAACGCTTTGGGCACTGCTTGATATTGCGTGCCAACCGTGTTTCAAATTCACGTTTCGCTTTGCGTTGAATAGCTACAACCTTATTCCTCACTGTCTTATACTGTATCCAGGACCGTTGTGTCTGTGAAGTCTTATAGCTTTTCCAGGCACGATCCCTGAATTTAATCACCCGACGCATCGCAGGTGTGAACCACATTGGATTGTTGCGCCGCTTGACAGGAACCAACGGAGCAAACTTATCTTGCAAGCTCGAGAGACAGCAATGCAGAAGCTGCCAATTAGCAGCCACATCGTCACCTGTGTATTGCGACAAGATCGTTTTAGCTTCTTCTGTTACAAGATCCCAATCTACACAGTTGAAATCGCGCTTCAGTTTAGGAGGAGGTTTGTCATACCTGAGTATTAGCTGAAAGCTTATCATAATATGATCACTCTTCCCTAGCGGAGGGAGGTATTCTACCTGTCGTACCATTTCACCACTCGAAGAGACTACAAGATCCAGTAACGAAGGTAAGCAACCCTGTCGAAACCTTGTTGGCTCAACGACATGCTGGCTCATAGCATGCGTGTGAATCCATTCGGTAAAATCTTCAGACAATTTATCGGTGGAACACTGAGTCGACCATGATATGTGGGGTAAATTGAAATCACCCACTATAAGAACCTGGGACCCCTCGGAGCGCAATAAACTGAGATTTTCAAGCAGATTATGCAAATCCTGCAATTTAGCTTGAGGACTCATATAAACGCACGCTATTACCATTGATTGCTTATATTAGTGGATGACGCAGTAGCATAGTTGAACGTTGTGTGTGCTAAGCCGAACGCTCGATTCTGTAGTTCGAAAACCAAGCCCAAGAAAAATGGCAACCCCGCCACCATTTGTTTCACTAGGTCCATCGCATCTGACTACAGAATAACTGTTACTTATCATCTCGGGGATAGAATCAGTTTCTGATAGCCAGGTTTCCGTCGGTGCTATTGCATGCGGTCGGAGCTCATGTGCCAGGATAGAAAGTTCGGACCACTTATTTCGGATACTACATGAATTTCCGTATAGCACTGTGGCGACGGGACCCAGCAAAACATTTTGACTCATTCCTGCTTGTTCCTCGGGCGTAGTACCCGAGGAGACAGCACGTTTTTTGGCGTGCTATTCAGGATGGATGAATAAAACTCTACCTCTTGAAGTACCGTTGTATTCTGAAGGTTACTAACCATCAGCTGCGGAATTGCGGGGTAAGTACTATGAACGACGTTCAGATCCAAAGAACCCTCCGTAGTTTCTGCATCTGATACTGCCATATCTTTTCCCGAAGGACATTGCATGCTGCCACGCGGCATTTCATGCCAAAGATCACTCTTCTTTGGGGATCCTTTGTTGTCGTCGGGCACAACGTGTTTACCTTTGGTGATTCTGTCCAGGCTATTATAACCTGCTAGGAATTCATCACGATCGTTCTGTGAGATAAATTCAACTAAGAGAGGCCGTTCTGTGAGATAAATTAAACTAAGAGAGGCCTTGGACTTATGCCTGTCGCACCTTTGGTGCTCTTCCACACTCCTGACCGATGAACGCGCCTTATGGCTGTGTCTGGACGCATTTCAGCATTTCGGAGCAGATTTCTTATGCACGTCCGGTCCAGTGATCTACGTGCTTTAGCCTCGCGTATGTAGGGTTGATCCTGATTCAGCACCAGATTTATCTCGAATCCCTAAACGCGCTGATTTAATCATTTCAATGTCACTGGAGACTTTCTCGAGGTTAGAAACGACAGCAGCAAGTAGGTTTGAATGAGAGGAAGGAAGCCCACTGGTATTCAAAATCTGTTTCGATTTAGCCTTACTTCGACCTTTACGATGCTTCGAAGGCGAGGAAGGCGAACCCTCTGCCGTGATAGTAGCAGCTACAGCTTGAGTCGACGCACTATCCACTATGTTGCTGTTTCGAGGCTTTTTAGAACGAGAATTTTTTCTCGTAATAACAATCGAATCAGCCTTAACCGACGGAATATCTTCTTTGGTGCTATCGCGTGGCTTTTTGAGACGAGAAGATTTAGTCCCCGTATAATTAGATTTGTTGGGCCTCGTTGTGCTCTCCCTCACAACTTCAGCATAAGATTTTTTCGGTTAGGTTGGTTTGGAGTGACAGGTTGCCGGGGAGAAGCGATTTTGGGTTTTTCTGAAAATGCCTTTTTCGCGGCCCATTGGCACTCGCTGCATATCCATTGAAGCCAACGCTGCGCTACATACACCTTATAGTGCTCAGGATGTATTCCAGAACATTTCGGATGAGCCCATCTCTTGCAAGTATGGCACTCAATACCCTTATTAGTGGTGTAGTTTGTGTGAATGAATAATTTTAGCCAATCAAATAACCGACCAATCAGATGTCAGAACGTTATTGAGAATAATTTTAGCCAGCAGAGGCAAGACTCGACGAAATGGAAAGAAAAAAAAAGCAAGAGAGAGGAGAAAATTAGAGCAGGAAATCGCTATCGATAAAATCGAAATTGAGATAAAGGAGAGAGAAATTAGAAAACTCTATCTAGAAAGAAATGCTGAGTCTTCTTACCGATGACGAAAATTATTTCGAAAATATCGTCGCCCCCGAGGTTCGAACATGGGACCTCACTCCCCCCAGCGAAGTACATATCCACTGCACCACGACCACATTGACCTGTCGTCCAATTTCAAATATCCAAAGGTTTGACTGCAATAGCTCTGGTGAACCAGAGCCAATCAAATGATCAACCAATCAGAGGACACAACGTTTGTGACAATAATCTTATTCCCTGTCGTCTATCAAGAAGAAGACTTCCACTCGATGTCTATGAATAACACGATAATTGCTATACGAAAGGCGTCACGTCGCTTCAGTAACTGTGTGAGGATTTTGATTTATACACCCTTGAGCGGCATAAAAAATCAGTCTGTCCCTAATGGATTCGCTCTGCTGAATTCATTCTATTTCTGTACGCAATTTTTAAAACTTGTGACCTTCAAGTTGAAGTTTAAGTTGCACAGGCCGAAGTTTCAGTTCAGTTTCCCGTTAGCACAGGACGATATGTGGCAGAGTCGCCAATCGAGCGTCCAGAATACTTCCGGTGGTAAGCCAAAGAGCGTCCACTACTTCGAATAGTAGGTTCAATATTCTTCTGGTATGACTTTGGCTGGAATGCAACAGAAAAACTCCCTCACCCAATAGGTGAGGAGAGACATTAGCGCGTTCCAACGACAAATTGAAGGACAACTATAAAATTAGGGACTAAAAGCCAATCACGCGCCCTGATTTCCTCCGACGGTATGTGGTTGAGCCCCCAGCACTCCGATATTGAGTATACAGTTCGTACGTTTCCCACGTTCTTGTTTCCAGATATCTGGAATGTGAGGTAGGGGTTCTCTTCACCAGCATGGTGAGAGGTCATCTATTCAGGAAACAATGCAATAACATGCGTGAACAAAGTACAGTGGAACCCGGGTACAACGAATCGCTGGGGAGAGAGTAAGATGTTCGTTATAAGCAGAGTTCGTTGTAAGTAAGCCGCATTGTCAGACATATAATTTTACCGCCGTTTTTCGGTACACGTGTAAACAATTGAAGAATGTCTTACCTTTGTGTCTTTTTGCATGCGTGTAATCCATTTGATGATTAGATGATGCCACAGCACACAGATCACAACATTAAATCCAAGTTCATGTTATTAATAGTAAATTTATTATAAAACGAAGTAGTAAAATCATCTTGCACACACACTGACAGTCCAATCTCACGTTTTCTGAAGTAGCTGGCGATACTCTTTTGTTTAAGTTTTGACTTCACCACTGCCTCGATCTCTCTCTCCACAAATTCAAGTTTTCTTTCGACGTCTCTCCCTTCTATCCTAAAAATCTCCTGCAGAGATCAAGCGCACTTCCGGCATCTTTCACACACTTTTTGGCGATACGTTCAACTTGATTGTATTTCCCACGCTCCGATAAATATGATTACGAATTTTTGCTATTCCTTGAATTTGCAGTAAAATAGAATAACTATTTTACTATATTATTGATATTTTTCTGATTAATTACGCCAGTAATAAAATCAGCTTGTATTTTTCTACTGAACTATCATTACTCACATTCTACCGATAGATATGAGTTAAAAAAATACCTGCCTCAACGGAAAATGTGGCAAAATGGTGGCTAAGGGCATCGAGTGCACAGCTTGCAAGCGTTGGGCTCACCCTAGCTGCTCAGGCATACATAAATCTCACTACGGGATTTATGCAAAATACCGCTGGTTGCAGTGGTATTGCTCCGGCTGTCACGAGGCTGCCACTGACGCCGCTTGCCAAAAGCCAAGGAATAGAGTGACGTCGCGAAGCTCGTCAGATGTTGCAGCCGCTCAATCGTATGCATCTGTGGTGAGAGCAAATATATGTTCTGAGACTACAGCAGGCAACGCTATAGCGCACAAATCTAGCCGGCTGCAAAGTTCTTCCAAGCAAGCTACCTCTCCTAAAGTGGTAAATGGAGCAAGGACTTCAAGTAAGCGTGCTAACAAAAAGGCGAAAAAAGGGCATCCCCTGACGTAGACGTAGCTCTCCAGTTACCTAGTCCTTCAAAGCAAGCTTCCTCTCCGAAGGTCGTAAACGTAGCCCAAACTCCGCAAAAACGTACCAAGCAAAGTAAAGCCCATACTCAACGGAAGAAACATGGAAATGTTGCTGGCTCACCCGACCTGGATAAAATTATCCAGGAATTAAACGGTTTGCGTAAGCAAGTTGAGTCACTTAATGGCACTTCTTATTACTCTTCAAAAACTAGAACCCGAAATGTTCTAGTTTTCAATCGAGCGGAGCCTTTTATTCGGGAATCTAAAAGTCGAAGAGATTTTGATCGCAGATGTATTAGCGATCTCATCCGGATGGTAGGTCTAAAGCCTTCTACTCCCACGGTGCGAGTTCACCGTGTAGGGAGATGGAAGATGGATAACCGCCCTAGGCCGATACTGGTAGAATTCAAGTACCAGTCGGATCGGGATGCGTTATTGTCTAGGGCTGAATACATCGCCACAACAACTCTAGACAAGCTTCAGGTTAAGCCAGACAACCCTCCATCTCATATTAGACAAAACCCTTCCGCTCCACATATGAGAAACTTCGCTTTAAGGACATCTGCTATCCGTAAGACTGATGCAAACCGTAGCGCTAGTGAATCCGTTAAGATCTTACCGAAAAGCTCATCGCTACGAGTCTGGCTGTCCGGATTAGACGACGTTGACGCGCTTATCGAAAATGAAGATGGTAGCCAAGCAAATTTCTCCAGTTGTTGCTCTTCGATAGAGGCGGCCTCAATCTTTAGTCAACGGTCCGTAACACCCATGCAAGAGGTCGTTGAACCAGATACTCCTGCTTTAAGTAGCACGCCAAAAAACGTGCACTTCCCTCGGGTGCTTCGACCGAGGGCCAATCAGGGTTAGTTTCAGAAGCACGCAAAACCAGCGCCCCAGTGCTGTACGCTAATGTGTGCAGCATAAGGAATAAGTATGCTGACCTCTCTCTTCGTGTGGCTGAGTTGCACCCCCGGGTTATAGCGCTTTCTGAGACATGGCTGTCTGCGCTTGACGATGTGCCAACAAACATCAGCGAGCAGTATCTCGTCATTAGATGCGATAGACCTGGCGACAGGAAAGGCGGTGGCGTTGCACTCCTCCTAGAGTATGGCTTGCACAATACAGGAACGGGTATATCCCTAGCCAGTGAAAACGTCCAAGTTGTTACGAGTATCCTGACTTGCTACAAGTCAGCCCTCGCAATTGCTTGTGTTTACGTCACACCCAGTGCAGCCCAGCAGGAGATTACACAGCTGATTGAGACGCTCGACAGGTTGTTTCAATCAGCTCCCAGCGTACTCATCTTAGGTGATTTCAACCTCCCGGACATAAATTGGGCCGTCTCTGTAGGTTTAGTCACCAAGCCATCCGAAATGTTTCTCGAATGGCTCCATGATCATGCGCTGCATCAGCATGTGAGTGATCCTACGAGGTTTCGTAATGGATGTACTCCATCCACTCTCGACCTAGTATTGTCGTCCCAGCCCGAAGCAGTTAGATTCCTAAAATACCTACCACCGCTCGGCAAAAGCGATCACGTAATGATAAGCTTCGAAGCGGTACTGCGATTTCACAAACCTACTGCTCGCCCTAGACGAAATTTTAGGCTTCTGGACTGGGATTTTCTTCTACAGACTTCAAAATCTTTCTTTCAGTTCTCTAACGATTTTAATGTAAGTGAAAACTGGGATAGAATTTGTAAATATCTTAAGGAGTTACAAGACAAGTACGCTCCGCTGCAAGTCGTGAAAAAGCATCATAGGCCGCCCTGGTGGACTCCTCGAGTTCATCGGTCTACCCGAAAACGAGATCGTTTATGGCGGCAATATAAGCTATCTCTTACTTCTGGTTCTTGGGTCCGATACAAAACCGCTCGGAACTCTTGTGTTAAAATACAGCGTTTGCTCAAACAGGAGTTTGAGTTATCCTTAGCTAGGGATGCTAAATCCAATCCCAAAAGATTTTATAGCTACGCCCAATCGAAAGGAAAAACCAGGGAAAACATTGGAGATTTAAATCTGGAGGACGGAAAAGTAGCCGATACCGACCTGTCTAAGGCGAGTGCCTTCTCTAGGTTCTTCAGTGGCGTTCAAAGACGTGATAATTCGTTAATTGCTCCGTCTAGCTCGTTTAATCTACTACCTGGCGCTCCTGCACTAGATGAGTTGTCCTTCATGGAATCCGAGGTGTATGAAGCACTTATCCATGTTCGCGTCAACAAAGCTGAGGGCCCAGACGGTATCCACTCGATTATGCTAAAGAATCTTGCCCCAGTGCTTACAGAACCCTTATGCAAGCTCTTCAATTCATGCTTGAACATGGGAGTGGTTCCTAGTGAGTGGAAAGAAGCTATAATCGTGCCAATACACAAGGGTGGTTGCAGCTCAACTGTTGGTAACTATAGACCTGTCAGCCTGACTAGCATCGCCTCGAAAGTAATGGAAAACTGCTGCGTGACAAAATCTGTCAGCATCTTTGTCGGCATTCTCTACTGAGTGTAACTCAGCATGGATTTCTCAAGGGTAGATCCTGCCTGACAAACCTTCTTAGTTTCCTCAATACTGCCACTAAAAGGTTGGATGAAGGGAAGCGTGTCGAAGCCCTCTACCTAGACTTCAGCAAGGCTTTTGATTCCGTAAACCACCGCCTTCTAGAGATTAAGCTAGCAGCAAAAGGCATTCGGGGTAGTCTACTTGCTTGGATAAAGGCCTTCCTAACAGGTAGGACATTCCGAGTTAGGGTAGGATCTACGCTGTCAAATGAAACCGACGTAATCAGTGGTGTACCCCAAGGTTCGGTACTTGGTCCTCTTCTATTCCTGATTTTCATCGATGACTTGTCCTCTGCATTGAAGTGCCCATGCTTCATTTTTGCGGATGATGTAAAATTCATCGGATCAACGGACGAAGATACCTTGATGCACGACCTTGAACGGGTCATAAACTGGTCACATCAGTGGGACCTCCCACTTAACCATAATAAGAGCCAACTCTTGTCAGCACTGGTTGATAAGATTACAGTTCAGGTGTCGGGCAATTCTCTCACTGTAAGCGCCACACAGCGTGTTAAGGATTTAGGAGTACTGGTTAGGACGGACTTCAAATGGGAGGACCAATGCGCCGCTGCAGCTCAACGTGCTCGCAAAGTTCTCTTTCGGCTGAGCTCCGTGTTATCCAGCAGAAGACCCGAGGTATTCCTGCCCCTTTACAAGGCATTAGTTAGGCCGCATTTAGAATATTGTGTCCAGGCGTGGTGCCCTTACTACAAGAAGGACATCGTTCGACTCGAAAGCGTACAGCGTCTGGCAACTCGCATGATTGAGGGTCAGCGAGGGAAACCTTACGCTGCACGCCTAAAGTCCCTAGATCTTTTTTCACTTACGCACCGTCGTTTGAGAGATGACTTAATTGAAACCTTTAAGATCTTGAAGGGGTTAAGTGGCGTTAGCATGACCGACTTCTTTGCCTTAAGTCCTAAGCTGGGTACCCGGGGCCATTCACTCAAACTTGCTAAGGAGCGATGTCGGCTAGACTCCAGGAAACACTTTTTCAGCCTCAGGGTGGTAAATTTCTGGAACCGGCTTCCAGAATAACTTATATCCTGCAGTACCGTGTCTAGTTTTAAGCAGGGGTTGGACCGCAACTGGGGTAAGTTGTTTCCTGAATACTCGCCTTAATTGCTTTACAAGCTTAGGTTTTTCATTTTTTAGCGTTATCCCGTAAATATACTGAGGGCTAGAGTTCTGTGTTTTTTAATTTTCATTATACACAATGCTACTTCAGCTAACCTCTCACCGTGCTGGTGAAGAGAAACTGCTTTTTTCTTTTTCCAGCATCGGCTATAACGCGGTGCTTCCTAAGTTCAACCCGGATAATCTCTTGGCTTCGCGATCGGCGAAGATTTCAAACAAACAAAAAGAATATACGTTTTGGCAGTGGTGTTGCTTCTCTGCAGCTTTCCACCGAAAGAAATTCTGGACGCTCGATTGGCTTGTTAGCCACATACTGTCCTGTGCAAACTGAACTGAACTGAACTACCAGTCACAGACAATTCACGTGATTATCTTGTGCCTGCGTGCGAGTTAGTTAGCACACTGTAGGCCAGGCTGCCTGTGTCTCACCAAGCTGTG